>CAUYRB010024303.1:0-22308 GCA_963574695.1 Propithecus perrieri | reverse complement strand
AGCCTAGCTCACAGCAACCTCAGACTCCTGGGATCAAGCAATCCTCCTGCGTCAGCCTCCCGAGTAGCTGGGACTACAGGCATGCGCCACCATGCCCGGCTAATTTTTTCTATATATTTTTAGTTGTCTGATTAATTTCTTCTATTTTTAGTAGAGACGGAGTCTCGCTCTTGCTCAGGCTGGTTTCAAACTCCTGAGCTCAAACAATCTGCCCGTCTCGGCCTCCCGGAGAGCTAGGATTACAGGCTTGAGCCACCGCGCCCGGCCCTATAAGCAAATTTTTAAAACAAACTCACAGGCAGCTAAATGTACCATACCTCGTAAACTAATGTCCACTTCTGTTGATTCTTCTAGGCCTTGTTTACTTCTAGACTATTCTTGTTATTTGTTTAGGTCATGATGGTAGGTAAGAAGGAAAAGGTATGAAAAAGTAGATCAGGTAAGAGGATCAAAGTGACACAAAATTGAATATAGAAAACCTGAATTTAAGTTTCAGAAATGTTCCCTTAATATATTAGGAAAGACCTTTCTTGTGGCAAAGCAGTGAATATGGAGTGAATATACCTATACCTGTGTCGTTTTGTTCTTCTTTTGAAGTATAGTGTCATCTAGGTTCAGTGTGAATGTTAAACTGGAATGGATTTTTTTTTTTTTTTAGGTGGTGAAAACAGTTGGTTTGCGTGAGGTCTGGTTTTTTGGGCTGCAGTATGTGGACAGCAAAGGTTATTCTACATGGCTTAAACTAAATAAAAAGGTAAAATATATGATAAAATTAAGCTAATAATTAAGTTAACTTAAAGTTACCGTGAATTTGTGCTGGAAAAGCTAAGAGTCTGACTGATTCCAAGCCTCCTTTTGCAGTTATCTGTGTTAATCATTAAGAAGTATCATGTCTTTTAATTCAGTTAGACACCATCAGCTTACTATGTTAGAAACAAGACATGCTCACTTTTCCTATTTGAAAACTTAGCACATAAGAACTATTATCTTAAAGCAAGTATAACAAATGGTGTAACTAAGTACTTTGACCTTGATTTAAACATATGTAGGATATGCTTCTCAAGAATATGAAGAGAAGTTTTCAATTTGGTTATTAGATAGAATCTGGAAGTTAGAGGTCACATTCGTGAGCATAGAATCTTTTTTCCTCGCATATATTAATATTTGTTTACAGATTTAAAATATCACACACTAGATTCTTACTTACAGATTTAGTCTTCTATTTCACTTTCTCCCAAAAAGAATTTGATATGGCTAGGTTCAGTTATTATAAACTTAAGATTTTTGTTGATTTACTTGAAATTATTATTCCAGGTAACACAGCAAGATGTTAAAAAAGAGAATCCTTTACAGTTCAAATTTAGAGCTAAATTCTTTCCTGAAGATGTTTCTGAGGAATTAATTCAAGAAATAACCCAGAGACTTTTCTTCTTGCAAGTTAAAGAAGCCATCTTAAATGATGAGATATATTGCCCACCAGAAACTGCAGTTCTTCTTGCTTCCTATGCTGTCCAAGCCAAGTATGGAGATTATAATAAAGAGATTCATAAACCAGGCTACCTGGCTAATGATAGACTCCTACCCCAGCGGTAAGTGAAACTTACCTTTATGTTATGTTATCTGAAACTTACATTCCACAGGTTTGTAAATAAAAAAATTTTTTTTTGAGATTTTAAGTTGCCAGCTGGATCAGAGAGTATACTTTTAAAAATCAGGACCTAGCAGCTACTTAGATTTATATGCTCTATAATTATCTGAAGTTGATCTACCTCTTCCATCCTCATTCTCATAGAGTAGGCAATAAGTGGAAGCAGTGATAATTTGGGTCTGAGGGAAGGATGTGACTGTTGCTGCTTAGTATAAATTCTAACACAGATAGGTAGGTGGTTAATAAACGCTTTTGAGAATAAGTGGCAGGCTCCGTTTTCTCCATAAATTAAGTTTCTAACTTTAAAAAAAGGTATTTTTATTTGGTTTTGTTTTTAAGAGACAGGATCTTGCTCTGTCGCCCAGGCTGGAGTGCAGTGGTGTGATCATAACTCACTGCAGCCTGGAACTCCTGGGCTCAAGCCATCCTCCTGCCTCAGCCTCCTGAGTTGCTGGGAGTACAAGGTGTGCACCACCATGCCTGGCTAAAAAGGCTTTTTCAGACTCCTAGGCCAGTGCTCTACTCTTAATTGCAGTGTATTGCTGCCTCTGTAACAATTATTTTAAAATATGGCATAGGAAAAAATCATTAGGAGACCTAGATTTTGAGTACTAATTCTACCTTTTGCTAGTTATATGACCTTAGGTACATAACCTAAAATTTCTGAGCCTCAGCATCTAAATCTGCAAAATGGGGATAGTAATTCTGCTCTGCCTACCTTCTAGTTTATGATTATAATTCTTGAACTATATGTTTATAGTTTTAACTGTAAAGCATGATACAAGTCCTATTTGGTAGTAGTATTTATGAAATCTAGAAAATACAGTATCAAATATTATTTTTAAATATCTCAGTTCTTAATTTGGGTAGCACACATGTCCCTGACGTACTTTAAGATCTTTCTTCTAGAACCTGGAGAGAGGTTACTACTCTTAGTTCAAATTCCTGAAGATTAATATTCCTATTTAAATGCAAAACTATATATTATTATTAACTTAAGATTTCAGTTTTATACCATTTCCTCATAGTATTGAAGCTCTTAGGTGTAGTTTCTTTTCATGGTTACTAAATATGAAGAAAGACAAAATTACATCATGTCCACTTTTATTAATTTCCTCTGTAGGCATTAATGTTTGTTTTGGCTAATAAATACATTACTTGTTGATATATGCTTTATAAGTTACCACAAGTAAAATAGCTTTAAAATTTGATTATTAAATGTCATGTGTTCTGCCTTTTAATATTACAGCAATAATAGTTACCTTGGGAGAAGGTGGAATAATCCATGTTTTCACCAAGAGAATCAGGAATATGAGATATTTGTTAGTCTGTTTATATTCTTCTGGTTTTGATTGTTATGTTAGCCTAAAATCCTTTTTCTCCAATTTTTTTTTTTTTTTTTTAAAGAGACAGTCTCGCTCTGTTGCCTAGGCTAGAGTGATGGCGTGATCATAGCCCACTGCAGCCTGGAATTCCTGGGCTCAAGTCAGCCTTCCATCTCAGCCTCCCAGGTAGCTAGGATTACAGATGTGCACTGCCATGCCTGGCTCACTTTTTTTAAAAAATATTTTTAGTAGAGATAGGGTCTCAAAATGTTGCATGGGCTGGTCTTGAATTCAAGCAATTCTCCTGTCTTGATCTTCCAAAGCGCTGGGATTATAGGCATGAGCCACCACGCCTGGCCCCTTTGTCTCATATTTTTTAAAGTACTGAGTTGAGTAATCGATGACTAGTACGGTAGAATTTCATTTCAGATAAGGATTAGCTTTTACTTTAATTGAGTTACAATTTATGTAAAAATGCATAGCATATTAGGTTTTAAGTCAGTACATAACACAAATTTTTATAATCAAAATCACCCTTAAAAATTTCTTAAATGTTCATAAGAGATTACACGTGCTTTCTCTCAAGTACAATATGGATAATTCTTTCAGTGTTAGATCACCTTGCTGTTTAGTTGAGCACCAGATGAAGTAAGTAAATGGCATACATTTAATAACTCATGTGATTAAGAAAATCTTTTAAACACCAGAATCACACTTTAATTAAATTTAATTTCTTTATTTAAAATGCATATATGCTCTAACCTACCCTTTTTGATAAGATGGAGGATAACCGAAGTGTTTTAGAGAGGATTGCTGTGGTTGCTGATGCAAATGCTCTTCAAGATTTGGTCCTTAATTTTGCAGGTCAGATGTTCTTCCAGAGTTAATAGTCTATGGAGGACTAATTCAGGCTATCTAAGCTTAAAAGAGACTTAGTCATAAATTCAGAATACTAATTTTTTGGTTTAGAATGGAGAAAATACCTTCACAGTGATAGGCTTATTTCATGGGTGGTTTATAGCACACTTTTTCTCAATACCTAAGTACAACCTGAGGGTGAGGGGGATGAGTAAAATTGGAAGGTTATTTGGTGATAATAAATCAAACAAAATAATTGATGCTTCTGATGGATTCTCAATTCTTATATCGAAAAACCCAGATGAACAGTCTATTCTACAGTAGAGTTTAGCTCCCTGGTAATAAGGATAATCTACTCCCCCAGATAGTATTGCTTTCCTTTGAAAAGAGCTAGATATACATAAATTTTTACATGCCAGGTGTATGACTTGGGCAGCTGGGTAATACCTTTTATCTAGACAAGGGAAAGAAGAAAATACATTTGAGAGAAAGATGAATTCAATTTTTAACTTACTGAGTTTGAAATACATTATAACCAAGAGAGATATCTAGTATTCATTTGTATATGTGAGTCCCGATATTTTAGAGCAGTCTTGGACTATAGTTTGGGGAAAAATCAGCAAATATATGGTAATTAACCCATGGGAATGAAAGAGATAGACCTGAAAGTACATGTAAAGAGAAAGACCTAGGACAGACCTTGTTGGATCTCAACTTTTAAGTACAGAGGAAGAGCCTCCTTTAATATATAAGGTTTGATCCTCTGTGTCTGTGGGTTTCACAATCGCGGATTAAAAATATTAGAAAAAATTTAAAAAATACAAAAATAAAAATAATACAAATTAAAAAACAATATAGTATAACAACAAAATTGACATAGCATTTATGTTGCGTTAGGTATTATAAGTAATTTAGAGATGATTTAAAGTACATGGGAGGATGAGCATAGATTATTGCAAATACTATACCATTTGATGTCAGAGACTTGAGCATCCACAGATTTTTGATATCCACAGGGAGTCCTAGAACCAATCCCATGGATATGGAGGGCCAACTGTACTGAGAACAAATGGCCAGAAATTCAAGAATAATACCAGAGGATTATTATATCATGGAAGTGAAATTACAGGAATGCTTTAAGGAGAGAATAGTCAGTACCATCAGATAGTACAAAGAGGTCAACTATGAGAAGGACTAAAGTGATGGAATAAAGAGATTCGTAGTGACCTTAGTAAGAGCAGTTTCAGTTTCAGGGGGTTGAAGCCAGATTGTGGTGGATTGGGGACAGTGAATGTCAGGTATGGAAATTGAGATTAGTGAATAGGGACAGTCCTGAAAAGAAGTTTGGCTATGAAAAAGAAAAAAAAACATAAACAAAAAACTAGGGTTTGGGAAGCATGGGTTTCTAGACTTGTTCTTTAAGAGGGGGGAAAGTTGATAATTTTAATGCATTTATTCACTCTTAAAATTTTTGAGTACCTGTTTAGTGCTGGCACTGGGCATATAATGGTGAGCAATTGACTGCATTATGTTATGCGTCTGAGGCTGATTGCATGCTACTCGGTGAGCCCAGAGGCCAGACAGCAAGAGTATACGCAGACAAGAAAAATTTGAAAACCTGAGTGCCTTAGGAGAAAGACAAAACAACTCTCCCCAAAAGCAAGAGCATGAAAGAGTATGAATAGAGAAAAGAGCAAAGTGTAATAAGAACATAATGGTCTACCTGAGACCCCATTAAGGAATCTAAGTAGTATATAATCTGTCCACTGGAAGATATCATCCTAAGATTCCTGTTTACTGCCAAGAAGTTCCTGAGTTTCATGCAAAATTTTTATGCAGTAACACAATAATATTTTAACACTGCAGCTTTTGCTATCCATGAAGTAGGATCTGGGGAGTGATCAGTAGAGAACGGTAGATAATTATCGTATGACCCAAAGAGAATAGAAATCATAATCTATAGGGTGCATAGAAATCATAATCTATAGGGTGCATGGCAGGTAAATTATATTTATAAGCATGTTGACTTTGCTGATCTGGTGTTAAAATATTAGTAGTAGAAAATAAGAATGTTTGTATTTGCTTACATTTGAATAAGGAACACTGGAAGGGTACAAAAAAACCAAAAATTATTTGGGGGGCGTTGAGTGGAAGTATGACTTATCACTGTATACATTTTTATTGAAAGTATTACCTACATAAAAAAATAAATTATTAGGAAAAAGCACTAAATACGTAGAATAAAGGAAGAATTAGGGCCCTGGAATTCTGGTTTTCAATCTGTAATTTTTCTATTAATAATGAGAAAGCCATTTTGGTCCAGTATTTTATTGACTTGAAATATTTGGATTCCCATAAACTATGATAACTATTTTTAAAATGTATTATTTAAAACAATTTAGGGATCCTAGAAACTTTTTATTTTGATATTGATTGTTCAGATGCAATTATAAAAAATAATAGATCCTATGTGTCCTTTTCCCAGTCTCCCCTAATGGTAATATCTCTTGTAACCATAGTACAGTACTACAACCAAGATATTGACATTGATACAATCTACCGACCTTATTCAGATTATAATGGTGTTATCTGTACTCATCTGTGTATGTATTTAGTTTTATGCAATTTTATCATGTGTATTAATTTGTATGACAGCTACCACAGTCAAATTACAGAAAGGATTCTGAACTTTTAAAAAAAATAATGATTTTGAACCATAAAGGCATTATGATAGATTTTTTTTTTCCTTTTTAGTGTATTGGAACAACACAAACTAACAAAAGAACAGTGGGAAGAAAGAATACAGAACTGGCATGAAGAACATAGAGGAATGCTAAGGTATTTGGGTAGCTATGTTCTATGTGTTTTTCCTCAAAGTATTTTTATTTCATAACATTTAATTATTACATTAGAATATCACCAAAAGATCATTTGACTTATATGAATAAAGCACTGCATTTTAATTCAAGGTATTTTTGCAATTTTAGTTTGATATTAGATACTCCTACTTAAATATATTAATTTAGTTTTATTTCAACAGGGAAGATTCTATGATGGAATACTTGAAGATTGCACAAGATCTGGAAATGTATGGAGTCAACTATTTTGAAATAAAAAATAAAAAGGGAACTGAATTGTGGCTAGGTGTTGATGCTTTGGGTCTGAATATTTATGAGCATGATGACAAGTAAGTAAATTAGTTGTGTAGTGAACAGGTCATTATTCAGTAGTCTAAATAGCTTTAATCTTCTGTGAAAGTTGTTTCTTGTCTTGATTACCCTTATTGCTTTTTTCAGATTAAAAGATTAGTTAATGCCACATAGACTTTTAGATATTGTATTTCCATTTTCTTAGCACCTTAGGGTTTCAGAGTTCTATTTTCAGTGTATTTATTAAATGGGATGATTTACTTTTATTTGACATATGCTGCTTCGACTCTTGTGAGTTATATCTAGTAACTTAATTAAAATGTGTTCCCTCAATAGGTCAAGGAAGAATAATTTCTGAAATGTTGTTATGTCTGAAAAATAGATTGAAATTGAAATGTATAAAAAATCAGGAGCAGTGAGAGAGTGAAATTAATGTATGTTTATTATCTTTTAGAACATTTTAAACATCATATAGGAATTGTTTTGAATATTTCTGGACATCGATAAATACAATATCCCTGTATTATGCATAGTGAACAGTGTAATTATATTTTGAAATTAACCAGTTATTTATTATACATATATATAATTCATCAGTATTGTATTATACATATATATATAGTACGATATAGAAGATATCAGACTCTTGTAGCACTTTTCAGGAATAATAGCTATAATTGGCTTATACCTCTCTTTAATTTATTTATCATACCACATAAGCATTCAAGTCTGTGCCAGTAATGCTTTCTCCTACAGCATTATTCTTTATTCTGGATTAGCTCCAGAATTTTAGCTTTTATTATTACAGATAATCTAATAAACTATTAATTTCAAGGCATATTTAATGACTCCAAAAGAAAGCATTTTACTAATTTTACACTAATATTTTCTCAAGTTTATATTACAAAGCAAGTTAGAATGCTCTATCATTCAGAAGAGAAAATTTTAAAAGTTTTGAAAAAGCAAAAATATGTTCTAGACTAATCTTTGTGGACTGAATCTCCTTTTTCTTTCTTTTAAAAATTATTAGTTTTCAGGCTCACTTCACAAAATTGTTGTGAGAATTATGAGGCAATTGCTTTAGAATTTTTCAAAGTAGCATGTAAATGCAGTATGGTATATTACCTTAAAAAATACCATAAAGTGTTACTTTAGTCTCCTTTTAAAGCAGGTTACTTTGACTTATCTCAGTGAGTGGCAGTATAACACATGCATCTTGAGTAAAGAATGTTTTATATAGAAAAAATTACTTGCTATGATAAAGTACCTAGTCTGCTTAAGAATTAAAAGGAATATAAATAGGTAGAAATTCATACTATGCTATCAGAAACCTGACTAAAAGATGTCTTTTGGCCAGCAGAGGTGTCACAGTCATTTTTCACTCTTGTTATTAGGACAACTGATGCATTTGATGGGTAGTCTGAAACGTTAAAATATATGAAAAAGCAGAAGCAAAATTACTTAGTCCAATGTGATTCCCTGTATCTTTGTGTATAGGATGGTAAAAAGGAGGCAATTGCAGTATAATCTTAGAGTTTGAATTTCAGCTCTACCATTTATCCAAACATTTGTGTGAGTGTTTTAAAATTGTTTTATTTAGAGATAATTCACATACTGTAAAATCTTAAAGTGTACTGAAAATTAATTATTTTTGGTAAATTCACAAATAACCAAACTTTTTTTTTTTTTTCCAAACTCAGTCCTTAGGACTTTTTTTTTTTTGTGAGACAGGGTCTTGCTCTGTTGCCCGGGCTAGAAGACAGTGGCGTCGTCATAGCTCACTGTAACCTCATACTCTTGGGCTCAGGTGATCCTCCTGCCTCAGCCTCCTAATGTGCAAGGATTACAGGCATAAGCTACTACCCTGGCCCTGACCCCAAACATTTTTAAACGGAGGAAGAAAATAATTTTTTTTTTAGTAACTTATGTCCATAATTCACATGAGAAATTATAAAGGCCTTATTTTTCCCCCTTCCTTCTTAAACTGATAGTGGTAGTAGCTTGAGACCAAACAGAATAAAAACTAAATAGAGGTAGTGCAAACCTCAAGAGGCTCAGTTTTACACTCTGGCCACCAGATAGGTTTTTTTTAAGGTAATTTTAGGAAAATAACTATAATGCTTTTAAGATTCATGAAATATTTATGAAATGTTTGAATAATTGTTTTATGATTTGATTTATCAGATTTCCCTTCAAAAGGTAATGTCAACTCTATGTTATAAGTAAGTTAATACATTTTGAAAATCTGGAACTATTAAGACTGGTCATTGAGCTAAACTGGACCCAGAATGTTACGAATATTGTCCATTGTTTCCTGCCTTTAATTAAAGAGATGCTCTCATTTTTTAAGGTTAACACCTAAAATTGGTTTTCCCTGGAGTGAAATCAGAAATATTTCATTTAATGACAAAAAATTTGTTATAAAGCCAATTGACAAAAAGGCACCTGTAAGTAAAATTTTTTAATACGTTTTATGTATTAACTCTTTAAATATCTGCTACTTTCCTATAGTGTCACTTGAAGAATGGCATTGTTCATTCATTGGTTGCTCTGATTAACATTCTCTTTCTACAGTTCAACTTTTCCAGTGATAAAATAATGTTTAATGTTATTAAAAATACAAGGTTTTAATTTTTATAAGATTAATTAGAGTTTTATTTTAACTGAAATTTAGTTATAAGGTAGTTAGTATTTATTAGGAAGTCACTGAAGACAATCACCATTCCTAGGAAGCAATTAAAAAAAATGTGTTCATTGGTGGCTAAAATGTGGTAGAGCTAACACTATTCTAAATTAACTCTGTTTATATATTAATACTTTACGTTATAAGCTTTGTATTTTTGTAACTTTAACACTTGAACTTAAGAAATCTTTTTATTTAAATCAATTTTTAAAATTCCTCTATAGTCATGTACACTCTAGTATTCTAACTCTGTTATTGAAAAAATAAAAAATAAGAAGAACATTTCTAGGTTAAAAAAGATTCATCAGCCATTAACAAAGGACCAGTTTTGACATTAATGGCAAAAGGCAAAACAAACCAAAAAAACCTCCTACTCTGAGGTGTAAGGAACAGGTGCTCATGGTTACTTTGGAGAACAAAATGGAATAAATGACATCTACTGTATTGATAGGATAAGAATGTTAACCTCTTTACAAAACTGGTGGGACATGAAAAGATGAGGAACCAGTTATGTGAAAGTGTGTCATACTTGCTAGGAGTTAGGAAATTTTATGATTTCTAAACTACATATAATATACATCAGAACTCATACCTCAGGTTGAAATTTTTAGTACAGATTGTTGTGAGAGACAGTATCCTTTAGGAAGATTTTAAATTCAGAATATTTTATGTTTAGGATTTTGTTTTTTATGCACCTCGTCTGAGAATCAATAAGCGGATTTTGGCCTTATGTATGGGAAACCACGAACTGTACATGCGAAGAAGGAAGCCTGATACTATTGAAGTACAGCAGATGAAGGCTCAGGCTAGGGAAGAGAAACATCAGAAGCAGTTGGAAAGGTATGGAATTTATAGCCTTTCATTTTTAATTGATAGAAATAGGATATCTAAAATTTGACTGCTTAGTTTCTTTAACATAACTCTAAATTTACATTTTTATGTTATTTTCATTGTAATAAAGTTAAAAGACAGTATTATCACTCCATCCTACTTTAAAACAAGTATATATATTAATAATTTTCAAGTTAGAAATCTTTGACAGCTATTTCTGAGAAAATAGCTTTTCATGACTTTATAAATGTGCTTCTCTTTTATTGTGCTTGCTTTTCACTGACCAACATTGTTTTGGATACAGCAATTTGAAATATTTGAATTTGTTTTGCTGGTTACTTACGTTTCTTAATTTTTCAAGGTAAGAATGTGCTGAATATTTTACTTTGAAAAATGTTAGTGAATATAGAACCCAGCTGAAAAGTCACTGTGCAGAGTAGGATAACATCAGCACTCCCTTCCAAAGACACTAATCTTTTTAACTGTGTTTCTCTTAGATTTAAAAAAGATACTGTAAAAGATATTAAATTGAGAGTTTTAAAATTGGAATGATATTGAATAAAATCCTTATTGACTCTGGAACCAGGTTACTGGGTCTAGCAATATAATTCCTGAATCTGATTCTAGATTAATTTAAACTTTGTGCTTTATTTGAAAAAATTTAGAGACCAAACTAATGTTAACTTTTGTTGAGGAAATCTTTATAGAGCAACATTATGATCTAAGAAATAGAGTAGGTCCTTAAAAAAAATCAGGAACCCAAAACATGTATTTTACACATGCTGGATATAACGTAATTTGTATCTAGTAATTAAGTAGGCCTTCTGCTAGATATGACTTTGGTACAGTATTTTTTGGGTTTGTATTTACTGATTTTTTTTTTCTTAAATGTTCTATGTAATTTGAATATTTTATTGATTTTTACTTATTTTATAATATTAACTCACATTATCTGCCTTAGAGAAGTTAACTGCATAAGAGAACATTTATTATATGGGCATGAAGCTTGTCGGTAATTACTGATCCCACCATTAAAGACACTAGGTTGGATTGTTATTATACTTTAACTGGACTCTGTCCTTTTTTACTGCTGTCATGTGCCTTACAGTTACATTGTGGGGTGACCCCATCTCTGTAAAAAATAAAATTAGCCAGGTGTAGTGGCATGTACCTGTAATCCTAGCTACCTGGGAGGCAGGAGGATTACTTGAGCCCAGGAGTTAGGGGCTGCAATGAGCTATGATCATGCAACTGCACTTGAGCCTGACTGACAGAGTAAGACCCTGTCTCAAATAAATAAATAAGTAAATACACTTTCTATATAGTATATTCTTATCCATCATAGCCTTTTATCTTCCTCTCTCAAAGGGAAAACTTTTTATAATCTGTAGGAAGACAATTTTTTCCCCCAGCTTGCTCGTGGCCAGGTTACTTTCAGTCTTTTTATCTGCTTCCATATCTCTCTCACCTCCATCACTGAAGAAGAGCAAATGAAGCTAAATAAAATCAGTAACCATCCCCAGAAGGGATCCAGCCAAAGCTGGATCTGGAAGATTCTGAGTTGATGGAGTATGATTGTAGCCTTCAGGTCTTGAGATCTGGTTTGCAGTGTTCATTCTTGGGAAGTGTCTTGGGGTCTTGGGGAGCGATGGAGGAAGATAGCTGTCTTGGGGAATTGTGGTGGCACTGGGTATAATAGCACAGAGTCTGGGGAGTAGTTGGGACAGGCTAATCAACATCCTAGGGTAGCACACAACCTGGTGTGGAAAAGAGTAGCTTTGTCCATACTAGCAATTACTTGAAAAGTACTGTGCTTTTGCTTTCATGGAGAGCCTGATATTTTAGCTATCTAAAGAACACAGAAAGGGCAGCAGCTTCTGTGAGGGCCATCAGGTCCTTCTTTTGCCCACGGAAGTTGGGCGAACATTCCCTTAAGTTCATGTCTTCCAGAGGAGTGGAAGCTCCCAACTCCTTAAATCTCTTTGCCTGTATATGCTTGATAAATTGAAATCGGATAAGGAGAAAGAGGTGAATGTCCTGAGAGTGACCCCAGGTACCAGGACAGGGTATACTTACTGGCTTTTCTTCCTTGCTGTTGAGAAAGTACCTCATAGGGAACTCAGGAACAGAGGTGGAATTCTGCTTGCATGAATAAGCTCCAGGCCCTAGGTTCTTAAATGATGGGAGGATTCATTAAATCAGCAGGGAGGTATGGTGACCCTTAAACTTTGTTTTGGCTTGGTGCGCTAGGTGGTCACCATCAGTGTCTGTTTGACCTGTGACTGACTCGTGACAACTCGGTTTGCTGCAAAGCTGGACTCTCTTTCTGTGTTGGAGGCAGATGGTATATGTTAGGAAGTATAGGAATTTTAAAATTTAGGTTTATAAAGTAAGGGAAACAGCTTTAATAGTGAAACTGTGCTGTTAAGTTTATGAGCGACTAGACGTTGAGAAACTACACAGTTTTGTGCCTGAAATTCAGAATTGACACCAGGTGGCAGTGATGTCTTTTTGTGGAACGTTAAAGCACACCCAGATCAATTTCAGAGATGAAATCATAATGGATTTCTTAACTAAAATAAGAAAATTATTCTTATTAAAGTAGTTATTTGAGTATTGATTAAACTTATCAAGTAGAAAATATTGTCTGCTAACACAATTTCTCATCTCATTTTTATTCCTCTTTATAAATGTGGCCACCAACATGAAGTCTGATCTATGGTAGGCTCTTGGTAGATGTTTGATGAATGAATTTGGCTATATTTAAAAGAACAATCTCATCAGGCCTATGGCAAATGCAGCTAAATGATTGAAGCATTCTTTCCCACTGAGCTCTGATAATTTTTTTAACAGCGTTAGCCACCTACTGTCATTCTAGTGGAATTGTCAAAGGAGGTGAAACCAATTTGTCATCTTGTATCTAGGCGTAAATGGGTATGACCCAAGAAATTAAACTTGTATTAAGTCATTTTTAATGATTAAAAATTGTTGCCCTCTCAAGTCATTTTCCTGTTTTAAGATACTTCCCTTTGTGTGCTCCCTTCAAGCCTTTGTTATTTCCCCAATGGAGCGATCCTGCTAATCTAAAAAAGGCATTTTCTTGGGGTATAGCATCTGTGTGGTTACTTTTTGGTTCTGACATACAGTTTGTTCTCAGAATTCATTCTGTATGTGCCTTAGTATGTTTTGTACACTGGGATATATTTGAGTTATACTTTCCTAACAGTTTTGTAAACTTGTCCTTTGAGAATATTCCTAAAATGTCTAAGTTTTTAATAGTTTTAAAAATAGGTATCAGCTGTCTTTATTGTGACCCCACTGTGAGAAATATGTTGGAACCCAGCACATGTGTGTGTACACAGTGAGCGTGTGTAACAGCATAGTCCTGTGTTTTTAGCCATACCCTGTTTTGAACACAGTGAATATAATGAAAACCCTGTTAAAATATTTATGCTGTAGTTTCTTAGTTCATTCACAGTAGTTAGATTTCATATGAATAATATTTCTGTCTAATTGTTTTGTAACATAGCAATTGCAATTCCTTTTAAGGGCACAATTAGAGAACGAAAAGAAGAAAAGAGAAATAGCAGAAAAGGAAAAGGAAAGAATAGAACGTGAAAAGGAAGAGCTAATGGAACGTCTAAGGCAAATTGAAGAACAGACATTGAAAGCCCAGAAAGGTAAAAGTTTCTTTTTGACAGCAGATTCAAAATTATTGCTCTGTTTTCAGATAGTCGCATTTCCTTGCTACTGTTAAATCTTATTTGTGTTATATTGGATAATTGCATTTAATTGCTAAATTAATACTTAATGGAATCACATCATAAACATGTTTAAGGCACATTCAGTTTTACAGTGCTCATGTTCTTTCTCTTTTACTTAAACATGCAAATATTTTTTATATGTACTTTTTAAATATTATAAATGACTATGTGTATTAATTTATACCTATTACTGTTCAGGGTTCCATAAACTTTATTCCATACTTTATGGCATTTAAAAAAAGCATTTATGTAATGCTTTATGGACATTTAAATACTTCAAGGCATTTAAGTAATTTAAAGCAATTTCACCTATTCTGACTATATAAACTTTTCCTCAACTCCTAAAATAGATTTCATTTCATTATATTGGAAAATACACAACGCATAGACGTGTTATGTTTTTTGTTTGTTTGGGGTAACATATTTGGAAAAACTTCTTAGGCAGTATATAATCAAAATGCTACAGTATATAGAAAGGTTATACTGGATTTATAATGTGTGGCTTATATTAACTTTATACTAGTTTCACACAGCAAATAGTGGTGAGAATGAGAAAAAAAATACTGCACAAAATAAAATATTTTGCTTCTTCCTAAGTAGTAGGATCTTGGGGGGTAATGTGAAACCTACACTGTTTATAAAACTAGATTTAATATCTGCTTTCTAACAACTAGTAGAACCAGCTATTCACTTCTATTGGTAATAGCCAATACAGATTGAATATCCCTTATCCAAAATGCTGGGGACCAGAAGTGTTTAGGATCTGGGAATTTTTTCAGATTTTGGGATATTTGTGTTGTCTGGTCAATCGTTCCAAGTCTAAAAACCTGAAATCCAAAGATTTCCTTTGAATGTCATATTGGCATTCAAAAAGTTTTGGATTTTGGAACATTTCGGATTTCAGATTTTTGGATTAGGGATACTTGTGGTCTTATAAGGTTTATTTTCACTTCTTACACCAGCCTACCATGGTGGCGAGATGGTATCCCCCAGGTGGGAGATAGTTGCTAGAGGGGGAAGTCACAAAGATTGCTATAAATCCACAAGTTGGGGATCATTTCAATTCCAAGAGGATTGGAAATAATATTTCTAAGAGCAGAAATAGAAAAGGCCTGGGTTTTATTCTGATTTGTTAGAAGACTCACCCTCAGAGCTATAAAAGACCTAGAAACTAATTTATTTCAGAGCCCAAGAGTAGTAAAGCATTTGTTTGCAGGCCACAACTTGGACAGAACTTGTTTCCTGAATTCCAACTTGATGATGTTTCTACCACTCTAGGTGCCCTTTTTGTCGATCAAAACAGGCATTTTTTGAAATGCCCACTTTGTGCTGCATTCTAGGAATACAAATATATAAGCATACATGGGAGTGAAGTCTGTATAGTTGGCAGAAATATATACATAAAAATATTAATAAAGTGAGATAATATATACAGAGTGTCGTGTGTATAAGCAATACTTTTAGAGGAAGAATGCTATAAAAAACCTAGATTGTACTAGAGTAACATTATGATACTAATCTAATATGTAAGAAAAGGTTAAATCATAGCATTTTATCATTTATATAACACCTTTTCTGAGAAAATAGTTGCTTACTAAATCTTTTCATCTCATTTATTTAGGGTGTATAATAAAAATATTAATAATTTACATGCAGAAAACTGCTCAAATAAAGAAGCACTAAAGAATATAAGGAAGATAGAATATAAGAAAGAATATAGAGCATCCCTGTCAAGACAATTTCAAATCAGTCATCGAAGGCAAAGGACATCCAATTTGATGTTGAGTTTTTTTTTCCTAATAAAGCTGTCCTAGGTTGTCTTAAAAATCTACACGATTGTCTTGTAATTTATGCTAAATCTTCATTTAAATGTAGTAACATTAGCCATATCTAGTTGTGATATTTAGTAGATTCACCTTTAATTTTTTGCTTGAGAAGAAACTTTTTTAAACTTCATTATTGTCCTTTTTAAAGGACATTCAATTTCAAATGAATCATTAAATAGAACCATTTGTCCATTTTACATTTTCACAATATGTATTGTTAAATTATTTATCTTCATCATTTTTTAACCACCTTGGGGATATATTGGTGATGATATATGAGATAAAATATAGCTAGATCTCCAGTCAGTTGCTGTTCCAACAAATATTGAAGTGAATTCCATCTTCAAAAAGAAAAACATAGGCAAGAGTTAGTGTAATGATTGCATTCATTCTGGATACTTGTTAAGCACCTTGTGTGTATTATGTACTGTTCTGGGTATTGAGGATACACTACTGAACAGATAAGGTTCCTGTTCTCATGGAGCACACATTTTATTGTGAGAAGACAGAGTAATACAATAAACAAATAATAAAATTATTTTATATAGTTTAAGTGCTGTGAGGGAAATAAGCATGATAAGGTGATAAAAGCAATAGTTGTGGATAAGTGGGAGGTATCCACTTTGGATATACATTGTTTACGATTAGGAACAAAGCTTTAATTCTGTCATTAACTTGAAATCTGACTATAAGCAAGTCATTTTTACTTCTCAATTTCCTTAGGTTCCTAATTTCTAAAATGGAAATAAGTAATCCTGACTTCGCATTCTGAAATTTTAAAAAAGCTATAGTTGTGTTTTTAAAAAAACAAACATTTTTAATTGAAGTACAGATAGATACAATAGTGTGCATACCTCTTAGTTGTAAGGCCCAATGAATTTTTATAAAGTGAATTTATTCCTGTAAGTACACAGAACAAGATACAGAAATTACCGGCATTCAGGGAGTCTCCCTTTTGTCTCTTCCCAGCCATTTTTCACCCCAAATGTGACTTATATCATTCTGAGTTATATCATCATAGAATTTAATCTTGTTTATTTTTTTCTAATAGCTTTGTTGAGATATAAGTCATATGCCATACAATTATCCATTTAAAGTATACAGTTTAATGGTTTTGAGTATATTTACAAAGCTGTGTAGCTATCACCACAATTTTAGAACATTTTCATCACCTCCAAAAGAAATCTTGTACCCATTAGCAGTCTCACTCATTCCTTCTCAGTACCCCTCCCCAAGCCACAGGCAACCACTAATCTACTTTCTGTCTCTGTATCTCTCTAGATTTGCCTATTCTGGGCATTTCATATAAATGGAATCATGCAAAATGTGGTCTTTTGTGACTGACTTCTTTCACTTAGCATAATATTTTCAAGGTTCATTCATGTTACAGTGTGTATCACTAATTCTCTTTTAACTGCTTAATATTTCATTTTATGGATATATTACATTTTATTTATTCATTCATCAGTTGAAGGACATTTGGGTTATTTCCACAGTTTAACTAACGTGAATAATGGTGTTATGAACATTTGTGTACAGGTTTTTGTTCCTATGTTTTCATTACTTTTGGGTATATACCTAAGGAGTAGAATTGCTGGACCTTATGGTAACTCTATGTTTAACTTTTTGAGGACCTGCCAAACTGATTTCCAAAGTGACTGTACCATATTGCATTCCTACCAGCAATGTATGGTTTCTCTGTACCCTCACTAACACTTGTTAATACTTGTTTAAGGGTTCTTTTTTTTCCTTTTATTTATTTATTTTTTTCTTATTACTGGAGGAAAAGGTTTCTTTATATATTCTGGATGTAAGTCCCTTATCAGATATATGATTTGCATATATTTTTTCCCATTCTGTGAGTTATCTTTTCACTTTGTTGATGGTGTTCTTTGCAGCCCAGTGGTTTTAGATTTGGAGGAAGTCCAATTTATCTATTCTTTTGTTGCTTATCTTTTGGTATTAGTCCTAAGAATAGTCTTGCCTGCTTTTGAATTATATATAAATGAATTCATGTACATGAATGTGGCTTCTTTTTGCTCACAGGTATATGTAACTGTGCCCCTTTACATTGTTGTGTAACATTCTGCTACATGTATATAACACTATTTTTCCATTCTACTGGTGATGGACATTTGAGATAGTTCCAGGGTGTAGAGTTTTTTTTGTTGTTGTTTTCTGTTTTGTTTTGTTTTGTTTTGCTATTATAAGGCTGCTATGAGTATTCATGAACATAGCATTTCATGTACTTATGTATTAATTTTTTGGAGATACACACTTAGGTGTGGAATTACTGGATCACAGCTATACTCAGTTTTAGTAGATAATGTCACTAGTTTTCCAGAGTGATTGGATCAATTTTTATTCCTATTACTAGTAAATGAAAGTTCGTTTGCTCTACATCCTCACCGTGATTTCTGCCACTCTTAATTGGTAGGGTTTCTTTTGTTTTGCTTGTTTAGACATTCTGGTGAGTTACAGTGAGTATATAGGTTGAATATCCCTTATCCAAAATGCTTGGGACTAGAAGTTTTTTCAGATTTTAGAATAATTTGCATTATACTTACTGATTGAGCATCCTTAATCCAAAACTCTGAAATCCTAAATGCTCCCATGAGCATTTTCTTTGAGCATCATGCTGGTGCTCAAAGAATGTCCGATTTTGGAGCATTTTGGATTTTAGAATACTCAACCTGTAGTGCATTTTCTTGATGACTAATGATTTTGAGCACTTGTGCAGGGGGCTAGATAGTAAATATATCATGCTTTATGGGCAACATGGTCTCTGTCCCAACTATTCAACTCTGCCATTACAGTGTGAACGTGGCCATATCAATAATATCTAAACGAATGAGGATAGCTGTGTTCCAATAAAACTTTATTTACAAAAAAATAAAGGCATTCAATTGGGTTTACTCCATGGGCCATAGTTTGCCAACCCATTTTAACTCGATTAACTGGAAAGGAAAAAAGCAGGGGAAGTCATTTTGGGATATACGACTGTTCAAAACCTACATTTCTTTTGCCCGCTTTTTAATGGGTTTGTTTGATTTTTTTTTCTTGATAATTTCCTTGAGTTCTTTATAGATTTTAGTTACCAGCCCTTTATCGGATATGTAGCATGCAAATATTTTCTCCCATTCTGTAGGTTGTCTATTCACTCTAATGATCATTTTCTTGGCTGTGCAGAAGCTTTTGAATTTGATCAGGTCCCATTGATTTATTTTTGTTGTTGCTATGATCGCTTTTGGGGTCTTCTTCATAAATTCTTTGCCTAGGCCAATGTCTGTAAGAGTTTTCCCAACATTTTCCTCTAGAATTCTTATAGTTTCATACCTTAGGTTTAGGTCTGTCATCCATCATGACTTGATTTTTGTGAATGGTGAGAGGTGCGGATCCTGTTTCAGTCTTCTATGTGTCACCATCCAATTTTCCCAGCACCATTTATTGAATAGGGATTCTATTCCCCAGTGTATGTTTTTACCTGCTTCGTCAAAGATCAGATGCCTGTATGAGGAGGGTTTTATATCTGGGTTCTCTGTTCCGATTTGTTGGTCTATGTATCTGTTTTTGTACCAGTACCATACTGTTTTGGTTAGTATAGCCTTGTAGTATAGCTCGAAGTCTGGTTAAATGACGCTTCCCAATTTGTTCTTTTTGCTTAAGATTACTTTGGCTATACCGAGTCTTCTCTGGTTCCATGGAAGCATAGAATTATTTTTTCTAAATCTTCGAAAAATGATGTTGGTATTTTAAAAAGGATTGCATTGAATCTGTATATCACTTTGGGTAGTGTAGACATTTTAACAATGTTGATTCTGCCAACCCATGAGCATGGTATGGTTTTCCACCTCTTTACGTCCTCTGCTATTTCCTTCCTCAGTGTTTTGTAGTTCTCCCTATAGAGGTCTTTTACCTCCTTAGTTAAATATATTCCTAGGTATTTTATTTTCTTTGTTGCTGTTGTGGAGGGTATTGAGTCTTTGATTTGGTTCTCAGCTTGACTGTTGTTGGCATATATGAATGCTACTGATTTGTGTACATTGATTTTGTAATGTGAGACTGCTGAATTCATCAATTCCAGTAGTGTCCTGGCAGAATATTTGGGGTTTTCTGGATATAAGATCATATTGGCAGCAAAGAGTGATAGTTTGACCTCTTCTGCCCTCATTTGGATACCCTTGATTTCATTCTTTTGTCTAATTGTTCTGGCTGAGACTTCCAGCACTATGTTGAATAGAAGTGGTGACAGTGGGCAACCTTGTCTGGTTCCAGTTCTAAGCAGGAATGCTTTCAGTTTTTTCCTGTTCAGTATGATGAACAGAAACTTTTCAAAAGACGATAGACTAATGGCTAACAAACAGGAAAAAATGCCCAACATCTCTAATCATCAGGGAAATGTGAATCAGAACCACAATGCAATATCACTTAACTCCAGTGAGAATGAGTTTTATCAAAAAGTCCCAAAACAACAAATGCTGGCGTGAATGTAGAGAGATAGGAACGCTCATACACTGCTGGCGGGACTGCAAACTAGTATAACCTCTATGGAAAGTAATATGGAGATACCTCAAAGAGCTAAAAGTAGAACTACCACTTGATCCAGCAGTCCTGCTACTTGGTATTTATCCAAAGGAAAAAAAAGACATTCTGTAAAAAAGAAACCTGCACTTGAATGTTTATAGCAGCACAATTCACTGCTATAAACAACTCAACTGCCCATCAGTGTACTAATAAAATGTATGTATATATATGCCATGGAGTACTACTCACCCATAAAAAAAATGATGAACTGATACCTCTTGTATTAACCTGGATGGAACTGGATACCATTCTTCTAAGTGAAGTATCACAAGAATGAAAAAACAAACACCATGTGTACTCACCATTAAATTGGTACTAATCGATCAAAACTTGTATGCACATAGGAAATAACATTCATCAGAAATCAAACAGTGGGAGGAGGAAAGGGGATGGGTAAATTCACACCAAACAGGTACAATGCACACTATCTGGGGGATGGACACACTTTTAACATTGACTCAGATGGTGCAAAAAGTATGTAACCAAAATGTTTGTACTGCCATAATATTCTAAAATTAAAAAAAAAACCCACATTTCTAGAAAAGACTAGAGTAGATTTGTCGTTTTCAGAGTTCATTTTAAACATTTTAAAAAACTTAAGACTTTTTGTATAATTCTTAACACAAAACAGCCATTGCCTTATTTACCATTTTTCAAGTTGATATTTATTATAAAAAGCTGATAGAAAATAGTATTGGTGAATATTTATTTCAGAATTTAACTTTATAACCTGGACTTACTTCTTTCTTGTCTCATAATACAGAAATAATTTTTACTATGAGAGGAAATAAAGCATTGTTTTTGTTTTGTTTTTTATTATGGCAAAGTACACATAACATAAAATTTACCATCTTACCCATTTTTAAGTGTACAGGTCAGTGATGTTAAATACATTCGTAATGTTCTGCAGCCATCACCACCATCCATCTCCATAACTCTCTTCATCTTGTAAAACTAAAACCCTGTACCCATGAAATGATAATTCCTCATTCCTCTCCTCCCCCGCCAGCCCTTGGCAACTACCATTCTTTCTGTCTTTATGATTTTGACTACCTGTATAAGTGTAATCATACAGTATTTATCTTTTTACGACTGACTTACTTCACTTAGCATAGTGTCCTCAAGGCTCATCTATGTTGTAGTATATGTCAGAATTTCTTTTCTTGAAGGCTAAATAATATTCTCTCGTATGTATATACCTCATTTTGCTTATCCATTCTTCTGTTGGTGGACACTTGGTTTGCTCCTGTGTTTTAGTTGTTGTGAATAATGTTGCTGTGAACATGGGTATTCAAATATCTCTTTACGACCATGCTTTCAATTCTTTAGTTATTTGCTTATTTAGATGAATGAAAAAACCATGAGCTTTCTGGACTATGTTTTATTTTATTTATTTTTTTTTTGAGACAGAATGTCACTCTGTTGCCCTGGCTAGAGTGAGTGCCGTGGCATTAGCCTAGCTCACAGCAACCTCAGACTCCTGGGTTCAAGTGATCCTACTGCCTCAGCCTCCCGAGTAGCTGGGACTACAGGCATGCGCCACCATGCCCGGCTAATTTTTTCTATATATTTTTAGTTGTCCGATTAATTTCTTTCTATTTTTAGTAGAGACGGAGTCTCGCTCTTGCTCAGGCTGGTTT
>CAUYRB010024302.1:0-16450 GCA_963574695.1 Propithecus perrieri | reverse complement strand
TGCTACAAATCCGATAAAGGGCTGATAACCAGAATCTACTTAGAATTCGGGAAAATCAACAAGAAAAAATCAAACGACCCTATCAAAAAGTGGGCAAAGGACATGAACAGAAACTTTTCAAAAGAAGACAGAATAATGGTCAAAAAACGTATGAAAAAATGCTCAACACCCCCTTTTTTTTTTTTTTGTTTGTTTGTTTGTTTTTTAACCACCTTTGCTTATTCAATTTTTGGATTTCCTCTTAGATCAGACGTTCTCTAGAAAGCCTCTCATGCTGGCTTTAATCTGGGTGAAGTGCCCCTCTTGTGGGCCCCTAGCACTCTGTTCTACCACTGTCATAGCCTTGTCTCAGTTGGCTTATATTTTGTGCTAGAATATGAGATCCTTAAAGGTAAAGACTTTATTTATCTTGTTTTCCAGGATATCCCCAGTGTCTAGTATTAGTAGACATTGTAGTTGTGGGATAAACACTTGATGACTGAAAAAATGATATCTTTTTCTTTTTCTGTGTCAGAAAAAGACACAGAAAAGATGCTTGAAATCAGAGACTTTCAGCATCCATCGTTTTAAACCACAAGAAGCATGCAGAGTGGGGAGGGGTAGAGTGCAGTGGTAAAGAGTCCGGACTCTGAGCCCACAAGGCCTGTGTTTGAGAGCCCACTCCAACATTTACTGGCTGTGTGACCTTAAGCCAGTTATTTAATTCTCTGTGCCTCAGTTTTCACATCTGTTAAATGGGAATAATAATAGTACATACTACACATGGCTGTTATGAGGATTAAATAAGTTAACCTTTGTGAAGCATTTAGAACTTGGAAGAGTAAACACATTTTGAGTGTTTGATTAATAAACAAATAAACACTCCAGAAGCCTTTTGAATTGAAAGAGTTAGGAAGGACCTAAAGCACATTTTCAACTGATTTTTAGATCTATTCACATACTTCAAAGTGTGGCTGCCTAAACTAACTTGAGCTGTTTTATATTGTGGTATTTTATTCCATTGACAATAAGGAACAAAAGACTCAAAGGGCTATTTTTATTCTTCATAATGAACTGCATTATTTATTTATTTATATTTTATTTCAGCACATTATGGGGGTACAGATGCTTAGGTTACGTATGTTGCCCTTGCAGCCCCTCCTCCCCACCCCAAGTCCGCACTTCAAGCTTGTCCATCCCCTGGATGGTGCACATTGCACTCTGTGTATGAACTGCATTATTTATGGATCATCCCTTTGTTCTTCAAAAACTTACTTAATGAACTAAGCCTCTTTTCTATCTGTCAGCCACCATGTCATAATGAATAGTGGTTATAGTCTTTGTATTTTCTTAGTACTTCCTTAACTGCAATTTTAATGGCTATTACCTTAGATTATACCCTGATACGATGATTTTGGAGGATTCTCGACAGTAACGTGGTGCAGGTGTGCTATGTGACGACACTGCAGAATGGTTACTTGCAGGGGACTTTGGCAGGAACTTTCCTTGCAAATGAATTGCCAAAGAGGCTCCCACCATTAGATGTACTCATACCCCCCCCTTTCCACCACAGTACGGGCAAGAGTAGAGATCGAGTGCTATTGGTACCATCTGCATTACAAGCATTCCTTGCATCCCCTACATCCCTCAATACCGAAGTTTTCTGGACTATACGAGGCCCTGCTCTGGAACTATAAGTTTAAACTAGGATATGCTAGGAGACCCAGGAAGAACAAAGAAAATCTGTCATAGAAATCTGTGGGTTTGAAATAATAAACAAGGTAAATTGCAGAATTATGTTGAATGGTTACTGGGGATATCTCAATAAATATTATTTCAATTGATTAGAAATACTGGGGACAGATAGAAATTGGACATTGAAAATGCACTTTAAAAATCCATTAAATCTATTCATCAATATTTATTGAATAATTGCTATCAGGTTTAGTTGTAAAGTCTAGGACCTTGCAACAAAGTGTCAGTAGCATAGAGGAGGAACCTGGGATTTGAGCTGAAACAGTCATGAAGATGTGGTTTAAGCTGGGTTTTGAAGAAATCAACTCAAAGGCAGAATTTAGTTAGGGAGGGACAAAAAGAAGGCCAAGGCATAGGATGCAAAGGGAATTAGTAGGTTCAGGTGTGATTTGCCATCTCTCTTTACCAAATTAGCTTCTTTATGAAGCAGGGAATGGTTGTTAAGATGGGGCCCATTCAGGAGTAAGACAGGACAGATGTTTATATCATGAGGCCTGTTCCAAGCTATGCCTAGTCTTCTATGGGAACATGTGGATTTTGGGAGGAAAAACTTGCCATTATGGTTTTTTTTTTTTAATTTCCAATATTTTTATTGGACACTCAGGAAACCAAATCAGATATGATCTTATTTTGGGAAGGGAAATTCCTTTATAACCCTTTAACAATGGTTACATATGTGAGTTCTGGCATCAGGGAGACTTACTTCTAATAGACTTTGAAGAAGTTACTCAATTGTAACTAGAAATAAAAATAGTACCTGCCCATTGGCTTTTTGTGAAGAGGAAATTAAATTTAGCAGTGTCTGGCATGGAATAAACACTCAGTAATCATGAGTCATCATGTCTATGTAACAGGAAAACAATGATATAAATCTGGAAATTAGCATGCCCAAATAATAGGTGAGGTGGCTGCATTTGAACCCTCATCATGACACTTACTGGCTTGAGCAAGTAAAACTACTCACTGACCTTCCCTTTTTCATGTGTAAAAAGGGGATAAAATTACTTACGTTGTAGGGTTTTTGTGACAGTTAATTGAGATAATAAATGTAAAGCACCTGGCTTATAACAAATTGTTGCTTTTGCTTTTAGTTCCATTTTCTAAAGGCAATGAAACAAGCTGTGAGCATCCAGCATCAATATTAAGGACAAATTGTATCTATAGATTTCGTCTTCTCTATATAGTGCTGGTGAGAATTACTCTGATTTACAGCTTTTTGCCTTGTGGAGCTTACAACCAATGGGTTATTCTTTCTGAGTAATAAAAGTGGCAGAGGAATTCAAAGTGAGATTGGAGGAAATAGAGCATTTATCCAATTTACTAGCTTCTATACCAGTATGTGGGTAGTAATCTCAGCTCCTGTCTCTACTCTAGGATCTAGTGTGCTAGTACACTTGTCTTGGAAAGATGCCTTGGCACTTCTGTAATAGGAGAACTTCTACTATGACCAATTTCTGTGTGTATTGATTTTACTAGAGTGTGGGTTTAAGGTATTACGTTTGATGAGTTTTAACCAACAGTTCTAGAGCCTTGAAGCAGACTTTAAAGAAATTGTTACTGAGATCAAAATGGGATCTGGGATTTCTAGTTGTAAAGTATTGGAAAAAGTTTGCAGAAATTATCCGTATTCTCTAGGATATCTTGAGAAATCATTAGAAATTCCATTTCAATTTAGTTGACTCAGTAATTAGAGCTGAGGTCCCCAACCCCAAGGCCTCAGCCTAGTACTGGGCCATGGCCTATTAGGAAATGGCCACACATCATCACCTGAGCTCTGCACCCCCACCCCACATCCTACCCTCCCACCCCAGGTCCGTGGAAAAATTGTCTTCCATGAAATTGGTCCCTGGTGCCAAAAAGTTGAGGACTGCTGAATTAGAGGCATGAGCTTTCTTAGAGTACTCTGTTCTTATCCATTTTCTCTTCTGTTTGGTAGGAGGATTTCCAAACTATTTTCAGGCAACTTCTAAAATAAGTTTATATATATATATAATACATAATATATAATATGTAATATACAATATATAATGCCTAACCAATTGCTTGTGGACTTCTTTAAGGATTCAGTATATGCAACCTTACAATGAAAGCTGAAAGATGGAAAAGTGGTTCTTTTTTTAGGCCAAAAGAAACTTGATTAAATTTATAGGCATAGGATTAAAAGTACATGGAGATGAAGATCATGAAAATGTAATAAAGGGGAGGTGGCAGATGAAATAAGTCTCAAAGAAGGAGAGATAGACCAGGATAGAGAACACTGGGGAGGAAGAGTACCACATGTTTCTCTGGCATGGGGGGTTAGGTAGAGTGGATGGTGAGACGAGGAGAACACTTAATTGGATAGTCTTCACTTTTTCAGTGAAGACACAATAGGGCACCAGCCCAGTGTGGTTGGGGACGAAAGCTTGAGATGATTGGAAAGGATCGAATACAGCTGCAATGTAATATGAAATGGGAGACAAATAACAATTAAAATGATTTCTGAGCAATGTAGAGAGTTTAGCTGATGTTAGATATTCTAATTTTTAGTAGTTCCAGTTGGCATGATTCTGTGGCTTTCTCTGGTAATATTAAGTAGCCTGAAGGTAGAAACAGAAAATGATGCAATTGAATGCCTTGTTCACCGTAATATCAATCTCTCAAGTTAGGATGATTTTCTCCCAAAGGAAGGAGGCTTTCCTTTTTTTGCTTAATCTTTTGTGAATTTTCCATCTTCCAACTCATCAGCATTGTTTATTGGGGCATACAAACCATGATGAGGGACAACAATTGATCATATATTTCTATTTTTTTGGCAAGAAATTTCTTAATATATAAATTTTTATTAAAATAAATTTGCCAGTGAATCTTTAAGTATTAATAGCTGCCTAGTTATATGGAACATTGCCTATTTTCTTTTTATATCATTATTATCTTCTCTGATAGCCTTTTCCCATATTTATTGCTATAATGTTGCAACAAAATGTCATTTTAAAAATTTCTTCATCTTTCAGGAGACTCACATTGAACAATAAGGATCACTTGGACTACATTCTATTATACATTAGGTGCTACTAGCCACATTTTATAACTTTAGAATCTATCAAATGATGTATGTTCAGTCTTGGTATCATGCTTAGCTATAGTAGCAAAATATCCAAACATCTTAGGTCCATTCATTTTATTTTCCTTTTGAGCAGGCCAAAGATGATATTATTGTGAGTTTGGCAGTTTACCTAGCAAAAGCTGATTTTATGGACTGACTTTTCCAATATTTTGAGCTCTACTGACTTTTCTCCATTACTTTGTAAAGGTTCATCATGTTACCTGCTTAGAAGTCATGCTAAGTCAATATCCAGCCAACAGAGGCAGATTGCTCCATTAAAATATGTAGGCTTCGGGGGTTTTTAGGGCAGTGAAACTATTCTGCATGATACTATAATGGTGGATGCATATCATTATACATTTGTCTAAACTCATGGAATGTCTAACACAGAGTGAACCCTAATGTAAACTATAGATCTTAGTTAATAATAATGTAACAATGTTGGCTTATCGATTGTAACAAATGTACCACACTGATGCAAGATGTTAATAGTGGAATCTTGTGTGTATGTTGCAGGTGGGAGGTAGTATATGAAGGGATATACGGGAACTCTGTACTTTCTGCTCAATCTTTCCATAAACCTAAAACTGCTCAAAAAATAAAGTTTAATTAAAACAATATGTAAACTTCCAAAGAGGTGATGAAGATTTATAGCTAAAAGGAGCAATTGGCATTATAAAGAATACCACATCAAGCAATACAGAAAGAAACAGAATATGTCTTATTTTAAAGGTTTACAGGTTACAAATAAATCATTCTAATTACCCAATTACATATGCATTTCAAACAACATATCTATATAGACTTAATTATACACATAAAAGTAAATTCCTATATACATATGGACTATTATTAGCTGTAGACACATGAGCCTCAGGAACTGCTGTACTGGGTCAGAGCCATGTTCCCAGTTATATTTCTGGGAACAACGTCAAAGGATGTTTTGTGGGAAGATATGGCTGTCTTCTGTGATTCAAAATTTTATCAAAGTTTTCTCACTTTCCTTTAAATTGATATATAATTATCTGCCACCTTATCAGAGATTTTCTTGAGCCTATTTATATTTGACTCTTCTCCTAATATGTAACAAGTTTCAAATACTTACATTTACTGTAATAGCTTTATGACTTAAAACTATCTCTTTAAAATGTTCCCAGGGGCAAGCCTTTGTTCTGGTGTTCTGGAAAATCACTTTGTTCTCACTTCGTTCAAATTCTCCCTAATTTTAAAAATTAAAACAATGTTCTTAATTCATATTTTCTCCATGATCACAGCGTTCTAGTTATTTTCTCATCTCTTGAAAAGAGAGACCTGACATTACATGTTATTCTAAGGAAGAGTATGAGGCTACTTAAATTATGTGAGCTCAAGAATTTCAATAAAGTTTATTTCTTTCTAGTACCTTGCCAATTACCTAGGTGATGTCTAAGATTTCACTGTTAAATGCTTATTCCTTCAACTTAATTGTTTGACCACTGTTAAAATTTGACTACTTGTCAGGGGCATACAGAATGAAGAGATTGGGAGCAGAGAAAACTAACTTCTTCAAACTTTGCAACTGTGCCTAGAAAAGCTAGAAATTTATGGGTGGTTTCCATCAGAAAATGCCCAAGGGCAGGAGACTGTGGTCTGTTATGTCCAGACAATAGAAATGTTGGCTTTAACAGCATGTTAGCCCAGTGCTCAGCAAATAGGCTACAGTGACTCCAG
Source organism: Propithecus perrieri (assembly GCA_963574695.1). Classification (NCBI taxonomy): domain Eukaryota; kingdom Metazoa; phylum Chordata; class Mammalia; order Primates; family Indriidae; genus Propithecus; species Propithecus perrieri. The sequence goes on along the minus strand of CAUYRB010024302.1, from coordinate 9,921 downwards.
ATATCCTTGCTGGGTTGTAATTGGTTGCTTGGTACAGTGACTGGCTGTAAAGTCTTCTCGTTGAATTTGGAATATTTCCCCTAAAATTATATCATTCTAAGAGTCAACCTATTATGATGCAAAGAATGTGAACAGGAGAGGAAGGTAGATCTGAATTCAAATTCTGGACCTACCAATAAGATCTGTGTGACTTTAACAAAATTTCATATTCTTTCTTGAGCCTCTACTTACTCATTTGTAAAATGGAAAGAAATAAACTCAAAGGAGGTTGCTTTTTTTTTTTTTAATTTTGTGAGTGATGCAATTAAAAAAAAGTGCAAGTTCAATGCCCAGTAGGAATCCAATACATGGTAAGTATTACTGTGAGCCCGAATGAAGTTTATCTGCCGCTTTACTGTGCTTTTAGGATCTTCTTATAATTTATTCTCAGAATCTGACTTTCCTCAACTAGTTCAGACTTCTCTATATATTCTCTCCTTCAGATCATTGGAATCATGGAACAATAAAGGTAGAAAGAACTCAGAAAGAACTCATTTCCAAAGCTTTCTAATGCACACCAAAATACCTGACAGTAAAGAGTTTGATATGACCAGCTGAAGAACTATTCAGTACTGTTTCCTTCTACATAGTAGGGCCAAGCATGACCCTACTCTTACTTTAATGCAGAAATAGCATGGTAATGCACCAAACATAAGGCACATAGTTTCTTTTAATCCCATTCCTGCAAGATGTCAAATTTTCTTTCTAGTTCTTGTCCATATGGCATGCTATATAGAATTGTAGTAATAATACAGGTATAGTTCTAAATCTTGCTTTTTACCCTTAATCATGTGCCTATCATTTTTCCATATTATTATATAATCTTTTAAATTATGTATTAAAGGTTATAGATCTAATTGAATGAAAGTAATGCATAAAAACAGTTGGCTGTAATTGGAAATTTTAGTTGTTATTTATACTGCAATAAATGTCAATGCAAATAGCATTTTTTTCTTATTTCCTTAGGATACTTTCTGAAATTTAGATTTCCTAGGTCAAAGAATAAGGACATTTAATGAGTCTTAATGTGTATTGCTAAATAACATCCTAAAAATACTGCACTAATTTATAATGCCATAAACAAAAGGCATCAGATTGACTGTAGCTGCCCCAGTACCATTGTTTTTTTAAAAATATTGTTTGCTAATCTTATAATCTTCTTATAATTTATCCTCAGAGGCTAATTGATCATCAGGAGAAGCTGATTTTGCTCAGCTAGTTCAGAGACTTCTGATATCATGTGAAATGGTATCTTATTGTTTTAACTTGCGTTTATTCGATTATTAGTATGGTTTAACATTTTTCTAAGTGTTTGTTGACATGTCAGACTTTTCTTATGTGAATTCACTGTCCTTAGCCTTTGTTCATTTATCTATTAGTATCTTGAAACAGTCACTTTCTAGGAAGTGTTTCCTACAATGGTTTAAATGATTCTTACGTTGCTATTCTAAAAGAAAATTCACATTTCTGATAAGGAATTTACTGTTAATTTCTAAGACTATCATAATCTTCTGTAAATGTCAAATCAAATTTTATATATAAAAAGATGCTAGAAAAATCTCTTCACATGTCAAAGTGTACATATTTACTATACTTGATTAAGGTCCTAGGTATGTAATATTCAAAAAGTCAAGTAAGGTAAAACTACTCTACATTTGATATTGGAGTCCTCAGCACTCTATTTTCATGTTACGAAAAGCAGTGGTATAATAGAAGAAGAAAAGCTTTCACAGATTTTATAAAGTATTTAAAAAGTGATTTTTGAAGTGGATATTAAAAACATGCTATTATTTATATATTTATATTATAATATATGTATATATATATTCAAGGGATAAGATATTATTTATATAACAGATTATAGTTAATTTTTTCCAAAAATTAAGATCTATCTCTCCCCTTTTGGTTGCATTCCCAACTTTTATAATTTTGTTTTCTGGATGAATTCTTGTTATTCTGATGTTGGGGAGTTGAGAAGTAGTAGATTAAAAAAAAATCAGGCTTGATTTTCTTAGCAGATTCAACATACCAATATATGACAAGATTATATTTAGTTGAGTTTCTGAAGTGCCTTTAGAAATGTAAAATTAAAAAAAAAATCACTGGCTTGGAAGATACTATTATTGACCATCTGGTACAAGTCATGTATCTTTTCTACCACATCCCCTAAGAGTAGTTTTTAAGCCTGTGCTTGAACATTACAGTGACAGGAATGTACTACCTTCCGAGGCAGCCCAATATTTGGACAACTCTGAATGTCAGAAAATGCTTTGCTACACTGAGCTAAAAGCTTTCTTTAGTATATTTTAGTCAATAGTCTTGGTTCTATTCCGAAGATTTATGGAACAAGTTTAATCTCTCTTTTTCTTGACAGGCTTTCAAATATTTGAAGCCAGCTCATGAACAAAAAATTATCACGTAAAGCACAAAAGAAACACTATAACTGTGGCTTCTTGAGGGGCTTCAGTGGGTAGAGATAAAGTCAATTTAGGAAACTAAAAGGAAGCAATGATTGAGATAGACTAGGTGAATGCCTAAAATCTTAACAGAGGGATTGACAGAGGTGAGTGTTCCAAGTGGAATGGACTATGAAAGTAAAGACATGAAGGAAAGCACTGGGTATGTGCTGGAAACAGTTGATTTTGGGTGGTGCATAGGAGAAATGTGAACACTTAGAAAGGAAGATGGGGGAAGTATTATGAAAAGCCTTACATGCATTCAAGGACATAGAAGTAGAAGGTGCCATGTTTGCATCAGAGCTTTGGGAAAGTGAATTGACAGCAGAACTAATAGGACTGATTAAGATGTGAAGAGCTGAGAGGTGAGGAGATCCATTAGCATTGTCTTACAGAAGTGTAGTCGAGGGGGCCATGAGGGCCTGAATATGTGACAGAGTTTAAAATGGAAAGGAAGAGATAGATATAGGGTAGGATGTCCATAACTTTGAAACAGACTTAATGGGGAAAGGAGGCAAGAAAGGAATGGAAAGAAAGAAATAAAAGATGACTTCAAAGTTTCATTTTTTGTAGCTCTGGGAGAATGTTGGTGACAGAAATAGAAATAGGAAAAGAACTAACTCATTATACAAGAAAGACAGTGAGTTGCTTTTGAACAAGTAACAAGGAGTTTGTATGGGCTGGAACCAGATCTCTGGAAGCACAGAAGTCTACCAGACAGTGCCAGTCAAGCAGGCAAGGGTAGGAGCACACTTGAACCAACTGAGATGGACGATTGGGGGAAGGTATCATAAGTATTGTGCAGGTTCATTTAGTGCAGGAGAGGTCTAAGAGGGAAAAAAACAAACAAATTAACAATCAAACAAAATATCCAGGTTAGTAAGGATCGAAAGCCAGGCAGCTCTACAAAATCATGGAGGATTGAGCAGGTTTAGGCAGGCAAGAACAGAGGGTCTGTGACTTAGTTTCCTTACCTGTAAAAGAAGGGTAACTATAAGCCTACCTCAGTGGGTTGTTGTGACAATTAAAGGAAACTATATGTAAAAATTTAGCACAGTATCTGGAAGATAGTAAGCATTTAATAAATATTTATTAATATTATATGATATAATAGAGATAATATGCTACATAAATGTTTTAAAATATCATTCAAAAAGTCTTTATCATTTTCATTGTTAAAATTGCAACCTTCCAAAACCATAATATCATGTAAGACAGAGAACATTTGACCACAGATATAGTGGTAAGTGTTCTCCCGTCAGCTGCCTTTAGTCAACTTTGTGACCATACTAAAGTTCCTTATTCCCTCGTGGCATCTTCTTTCTATTAAAGGGACAGGGCTTCATGATCTCTAGAATATCTTATAACTGTAAATGTAGATTGTGTGAGATATAGATTTGGAAGCCTGAACTTTCTCAGGGCACTTCTTATCTTTGTAACTCAATGTCTCTCATTTTCAGCGTCTGCATCTTCTAATTGAGTGAAGTCGGACAGTGCTAGCATTATAGGATCTGTGGTTCCTAATGAATGTGCCTTTGCCATTTAAGTCAGCCTTCACAAACTAAGAGATTTGAAGTCACTTAACCAGATTATACCAGTGCCTGAGCTGCCCAACATGCATCACCCAAAGCACTGGACTTTATTTAGTTCATCGAAAGCTTTTAAAACTGGGACATTATTTAGTTCATCAAAACATTTTAAAATGGAAACACAAGAGACCAGGAAAAAAAAAAAGAACTCTGAGTTTGATAGATTTGGACTGATCTGTACTTTTATAAAAGACAATAAGGTGCCTAATTGGCTTGGGGACCAACATTTCTTTGAATTGTATGATATTTAAAGGAAATAGCATCTGTATAATGAGATTTTTCCCTGCACTAACCTACTTACTGACAAACAGAGAGTGACTTAGGAAGTGGAAGAATGTGATCATTCGTGGATCATCATCGTTGTCCACATAAGTTAATTATTTATTAAGAAAACTCAGATTACAGGGCACCATACCCTTTCTTAGTAATATACAGATTTCTTCCTCTTCAATCACAAATGAACATAATACTTTCATTTTATGTTAGCAGTGCCTCACAACTTTGCTAAATACACTTTAAAAGATAAATATCCAAAAACAAATCACCATTCTGTCTTGCCACTTTGTATCACCTTGAGAGGACCAGAACTAGTTTCATTATGGACTTCAATCCTGTTTAAATAAGTCACTCTAGGAAGACCTGGATTCTGAGGTCATTCCTCCTTCTACAGATTCTCATTTTCTTGGGTCTTTCTGTATATCCTCTTTTCTGACCACATGTCCCATCCTTCCCCAGTCCCACCCTTCCATGGGGCAGCTCACACAGTCAGTTATTACCAACCTCTTTCCTTCATCTTCTTACTTTCACTGAACCTTGGTCCTGAGTGTTCCCTGAGGACACTTTTTTATGAGTCTTCTCAAGTTTGGGTTATTTTTCTTCCATAACCTTCTACCACCAGGGAAAGAGCATTCTCCTTACTTCTCATGCTATTGCCAGCCCATTTTCCCTTCCTCTTTCTCAAACCTCTCCAACGTTAAGTCTCATGTTCTCAAAACATCCACCATTCCTTCTTGCTGCCATAGTCTGCAAAGCCTCAAGGCGCTCTTCCTCATTCCTTGAAGAGTTTAACTCCTGATTTACTGTCACTGTTCCCGACACTACTTCTGCCATAATTCTGGGTGATTTCATTATAATTATAATGATCCTTCTAATGCCCTGGATTTTTCACCTTTTTAAACTTCTTCTCTTGTCTTTCCCTGTCTGGGTCACTTGTTTTCATGATTATGACCAATATCTTCTAATTACCAATATCTGTCATCCCTTCATAATCTGGAGTCAAGAATACTACTCTTAAAATTGAAGCACTTACCTTTTTAGCATACTTCCTCTCATACCCAGCTCCAGTAACTTTTTGGTTCACTGGAGACTTACAACCCATTGACCCTTCTACTCTTCTTTTTTTTTTTTTTTGACAACTTCTCCCTCTACTCAGTTCCTCACTTTCTTTCTTATTTAAAAAAAAAAAATGTCCTTAAAATTCCCATGTTGAGAACTTACTTTCTTATTCATAGTCCTTCCAGTATCAATTATTTGGTCACTCCCTTGCATCCTTGCATATTCCCTGAACTCCCTTGCTTCACCCCCACTTTGTATACTTGCCTGACCAAACCTCAAACCTGGTTATATCCAAATATCCACCTACCTCATGCCTGTATCTCCATGATTGAATGAACCAAAGAAAAGTACACAACTAGGATAATTGACCTCATTTTAAATTCATGACCACTAACATGGATACTAGCACTACTGCTCAGCAATCCTGCTACAATCCCTTCCTCCATTCCCTGAGGACAATTTTATTTCATTTTCTTTATCCTCAAACCTCTGATACGTCTTTCACTACTCTCACTCTTAGCAGTGATCTTTCTAATAATGCACTGAGAAAATAGCAGCAAACAGAAGATAGTATCTCCAACAGAAAAGAGTATCCCCAAGCTTCTACCCCTCTTCCACCTACTTATATTCATATACTCAGCCTTCTAGTTTATTACTGTAAGTAAACTATCTGCTCTCCAATTGAAAGCCAACACTCTGCCTGTGTACTAGATTCCATTCCCTCTTTCTAACTCAAATCTTTGCTCAAGTGTTACTTTCTCAATGAGTTCTTCCTTGACAACCCTTTTTAAAATTTCACTTTCCCTGGCATTCTTTATTTTTATCCTATTATTCATTTTTCCCCATATCATTTGCCACCATCTCACATAGTATATTGTAATTATTTATTGTCTGTATTACTTCCCTTCCCCTCTGTAATGGAAGCTCAACGAACATAGAGAATTTTATCTGTTTTATTCACTAATGTATCCCCAGTTTCTATAAGAGTTCCTAGAACACAGTAGCTGCTCAATAAATATCGGTGAATGGAATAATGGATGAATGAGTGAGTTCAGTTTTAGACTGTGAGTTAAATGTAGCCATGTGATAAACATGTGGGAATTTCCAATAGGAAATTAGGAGGTGATTTTAGGGTAATTATATAGATTTGGGGGTTATGTACATAAAGCTGAATAGAAGTCATAAGAATAAAGATGCAAAAAAAGAATAACTATATTCAAGAGAGGAAACGCATTTGGCAGGATGTTTTACGTGGAGGTATGAAAATATCTATGTTTAGCATGATAGCTCTCTTCCCACTATGGTACTATACTTAACAGAGTATGGATATTTTTATTAAATGGTGGTTATTTAAGAATATGATTTACTAAGTCAAGAGGCATGCTCATTACTTTTGGACATTGAATAACAGAAGCTAAATAAAATCATAAAACAGAAAGGTAGAGTCACTTCTGATGACAAAGGTAAGAACAAGTTAATGTCTAGGCTCCACAGAGCCAGTCAACCTCCAATCCTGCAAAGTCATTTTAGGTGATGCTTTTTACAGTGAAACGATCATTTGAATCTTGTCCTCTTTAATTTTTGACTATCAATGCGTTAAATTTTATAAAATAAAGCAAATATTTGATTACCAAAATTATTATAAAACATATTTGTGTATGTATGTGTATATATATAACTGTGTGTATACATATAAATGTATGTATATATGGGTATATTTGTGTGTGTCTATACCTATATCCATGTCTGTCTGTCTATCTATCTATCTACCCATCTATTCAGTTGGTAGTACTGATCTGACCTTTTTAGTGACATTTTGGTGAAAGGTCTCCACCAACCAGTGTATTTTGTTGCTTAATATATTGCTCATTTGAAAAGACCTTTAAAAAAATTTTTTTTACAGCTAATGTGACTATGACTTGACTCCCTTGCATATTATCTGGGGCTTGGGGTGGTGATGATAATGTCATACGTCTATGTAAGGAATTCCATAATAATCATCCAGGCAACAATTCCAGATAAATTGTCCATGACCTCAGCCAGTCTTTACCTGTCTACCTCCACATTGTTAGGTCAGGCAAAGAGTTTTGGGTAAGAAACATCATCTTCCAGTTCCTTCATTCTAGTCACCCTCAAAATGAACTGTACTTGTCTGGAGACCCCTTCGTGACAGAGCAAGGTTTGGCTAACTGCTCTTCCCTTGACGTTTTCATTGTTTCGACTCAATTTAAGCTCACCACCTCATTTTAGGATGAGGGAGAAAATCCTCCCAGGAACATTCCAGGACACAATCATATTTTAAGGTTATAGATATTTACTTTTCATGGTATAAACAATAAAGCAAAAAATGGTTTTCTAAAACCTGATATAGATATTTGCTGTTATAAAGATAAATTACACATTTGGATTTTTAACTAAAAAAAAAACTTCCTAATAATATATGTAATAAACTATTAACTCTTTCTAATATAGTTTTTTTTGTTATTTTTACCCTTAAGAAAATGGGGAGCAGAAAATTCACAATGTAAAACGAAACAGATTGAAATCTGAAAAGATGAAAAGTTTTAAAAACTTTGGAAACAATAGATTCTTGGCGACTTATCCCGATAAATAAAACATAAGTGTATTTGATATTAACCAAAAGTTGTTAGCTTTTTAATGTTGAGAAGTTAAAATATTAGCAGATTAAAATAGAACTGGCATATTTTATGAAACTCAGTTATGTTAGTATTCTGATATTTTGAGTTGGTAGCGTAATTACAACTAATGTGAATTTTCTTTTTATAGAATGCCTTTCAATTTTAATATACAAACAAAACACTTAGGGTCTTGTTAAACTGAAGATTCTGATTCTGTAGATTTGGGATGGAACTTGAAATTTTAATAAACTCCCTAGTGATGCAGATGTATGGGCCATACTCTGAGCAGTAAGGACTTAGGGGACGATTAGGATTATCTTCCTTAGATTATTCATTTTTACAATCATTTTATTAAATCAAGTTGTTTCATTGTTTAACAACTAATGCTATATTTTTTTGAGAACAACAATTTAAATAGTTAATCATGACAAAATTATTGTAATAGCCAATGTCTCATTATTAAGCATAACTTTTCAGTTATATAACTTGCTTCATTCTTTTTACATGAGTTAAAATACAAGGCAATAAATAACCTAATGTAAGATTGTTATCTTTACAAGCTGATTTCATCAATGTTTCAGAGGAAAGTCAGTTTAATTTCTTCAGGTAAAAACAAAAGTGGCATTGTTTTTCTGGCTGAGACTGTCAAAACTTGCTATGACACTTGAGTGGGTATATCTGTTAAGTTTTTGCGAGTTAAATCTCTTTGATGAGATATCAGTGAGAAATGGTTAATTAAGGAAAAATTAAAAGCAATCAAAATTGAAGTTATAGATACACAGAATTGTATTTGGAAGTGCTGCAGTTGAGCAAAAATATTATCTCTTGTCATTATTTGTCGTATACAAAATAACTATTTTTTTATGGAAATGTCACAGTATTGTTTGTATCATGCATAAGAACAGCATCTAATCTTAGTAACAAGCTTATTAGATTTTGTTTTTCTATGCACAATGTACTGAAGACCCAAATTTGGGATCTCTTAGGGATTTACTCATCCAGAGTAAATTGCAAACCCGCAAGTGATGCAGGCAGACTGAAGACAGCCCTGATGCTATAAACATCTAGATATGAGAGGGATGATTTGAACCTATCTTGTAGAAGGGTATATCCTTTGGGTAGATACCCAGTAGTGCGATTGCTGGATAGAACGGTAATTCTATTTTTAGATACCTGCAGTCATATTTTTATTGCAGCACTATCCCTAATAGCAAAGATATGGAATCGACTTAAGTGTCCATCAACAGATGAATGGATGAAGCAAATATGGTATACATACACAGCGGAATACTATTTGACCCCCCAAAAGAATAAAATCCTGTTATTTGCAGCAACATGGCCAGGAGCAAAAAGACAAATGTTGTATCTTCTCACTTATATGTGGGAGCTAAAAAATTTGATCACATGGAGGTAGCAAGTGGAAAGGTAGATAAGAGAGACTGGGCAAGGTGAGTGGAGACAGGGTGGCAGGAGGATAAAGAGATGTGAGTTAAAGGGTACAAACACAGAAGAAATAAATTCAATGTTTGACAGCAGAGTAGGATGACTATACTTAAAAATGCATTGTATGGGCCGGGCGTGGTGGCTCACACCTGTAATCCTAGCACTCTGGGAGGCCGAGGCGGGAGGATTGTTTGAGCTCAGGAGTTCGAAACCAGCCTGAGCAAGAGCGAGACCCTGTCTCTACTAAAAATAGAAAGAAATTAATGAGACAACTAAAAATATATAGAAAAAATTAGCCGGGCATGGTGGCGCATGCCTGTAGTCCCAGCTACTCGGGAGGCTGAGGCAGGAGGATCGCTTGAGCCCAGGAGTTTGAGGTTGCTGTGAGCTAGGATGATGCCACGGCACGCTAGCCTGGGC
>CAUYRB010024301.1:0-26654 GCA_963574695.1 Propithecus perrieri | reverse complement strand
TTTAGTTGGCCGATTAATGTCTTTCTAATTTTAGTAGAGGTGGGGTCTCGCTCTTGCTCAGGCTGGTCTCGAACTCCTGAGCTCAAACAATCCGCCCACCTCGGCCTCCCAGAGAGCTAGGATTACAGGCGTGAGCCACCGCGCCCGGCCTGTAAATTTTAAATTATGTATATTTAATCACGATTTTAAATGATAAAAAACACATGTGTAAATATTTTGCAAAATATATGTAATGAAAGGATTCACTTATTTATAATACCAAAAATTGTATTTACTGAGTACAATGGAGAGCTTTACCCTATTGTTCTAGATGCCCAGGAACCAATTAGTTATTCATTATGAGTCAATTTTGTTCTTTTTAGTTGATTAAAATCAATTAGTGCACTGCAAGAACTCCCTTCTGAATGGATAGAGATTAGTCATACATTCCAGGTAAATCTATCTAGTTATCTGTATCCACCCTCATCATTTATTCATTATCTCTAGTTACAAGAGAAAACTCTTACCTTTATTCCTTGTAATGATATTTCTTACATCTGTTCCCTACGTCCCTTTCTTTCCTTGAATCTTCTAAGATCTGAATATAAAAATTATTCCTTTGCTGTAGCCTACTTTTGATCTCACATATTATCGTGACTACCTTGCATTAACAATTTTAAGAACTTCAAGTCTCCCCACCCCCTTAAACAGCATCCATTCTTCCAACGGCCATCCCGTTTGTATTCTCTTCTCATCCAAACATCTGTGGTTTATACTCACAATTCCACTATTTACCTCACAACCTTATCCCCAACTCACCACTCAGAGAAACTGCTCTTATCAGTTGTGTCAATATGTGTCAATATCAACCTGTGTGTTACTAAACCCAAATGCTTTTAGTTCTTGTTTTAATTAATGTCTCCTCACTACGTAAAGTTGCTCACTATTACCTCCAACTTAAATGGTGGTTTTCCTTGGTTTTCTAGTCACCATATTTCCTAGAAATCAGTTTATCTGGTCACTCCTCAATTTCCTTTATTTAGTCGTCGTCGTCACATTAAGGTTGACATTCCTCAGAGTTCTGACCTGTGACTTTTATCTTCTCATCCTACCCACACTGCTTTGGCAGTTTCGGTCTATACAGTGCAGAAATCTGATTGATACCTCCAGACTAGACCTCTCAATCCAACTATACCCATCCTTGGCCAGCCGGACACTTGTTTGGATTCTCTTCTGGCACTTCAGTGCCATTTGTTCAAACCTAAAGTCACTGTTTTTCATGTGTCGAAGACTACTCCTCTTTCTGTGTTTCTGCCTCAGAGCATGAAATCACCATGCACCCAGTTGCTACAGCAATATTAATATTTAAAAAAAATTCTCCCCCTCGCTTTTTGTTCCAGGAGGAATCAAAATACATCTTGAGTTGTTACCTTAAAAAATTAATATTGGGTCCTTTTTTTTTTTGTTCTCACTATGAGTCTTCTAGTTCAGGCCACCATCATTTCTAGATGACACAGCAGCTTCCTATGTGACCCCCACCCCAACACACACTTACTGCTGTACCCTCTTAATCCAGTCCCTGTACTGGGCAGCAAGAATATTCTTCCTAAAGTGCGGAGCTCATCCTGAAATCATTTCAATGTCCCTTCAGTCCCCTCAAGATATCGAATACCTCCTTCTTAACAAGTTTCTCTCTCAAATAACTACGACTTTAGTCTAACAATATTTATGTATTTTTTGTTTTGTTTTGTTTTTTACTCACAAACTATGAATTTGCAATACCAAACTCTTAACTGAAAACACCACTTCCTTCTTGCTTTTTGGACTTTGTAACTGTTTGTAACTGTCATTCACTCACCTTAAATCATGACACTAGCCTACACTTTCCTTAATATTCATTCTTTCTTCCAGTCCTGCTTCCTTCCCAGCCTCTACACTGTTTACTAGACTTGCCTACATATTCCCATACAAGCTCATACTTCTCTACCATACCTGTTACCATCGTCTCATGTAATTCCTTGTATATTTTTCTGCATCCTCCATTGGATTAGAGAATTACTTAGGTTTAGGATATTATCTGTATTCACCTTCTTCTGGTGCCATAACAAATTACCTCATTTACTGGCTTAAAACAACATAAAGCTTTTTTCTTAGAGCACCGTAGCTCAGACATCTAACAGAGGTCTTCCTGGGAAAAAAATCAAGGTGTTAGTCCCTGGGCTGCATTCCTTCTGGAAGTCCTAGAGAAGAATCTGATTCCTTGCTTTTTCAGCTTCAAGAGGCCACCGCAGAAGTACTTGGCGCATGGCTCCAGTCCTCTGTCTTCAAAGCCAGCCACATAGGGCCAAGTCTTTCTTAAGCTGATATCTTCCTGGGTCTCTTTATTCTGCCTCCCTCTTCCACTTATAAGGACCCTTGTGATTGGACTCACTCAATAATCAGAAATAATCTCATGTCAAGGTCAGTTCATTAGCAATCTTAATTCCATCTGCAATCCTAATTCCTCTTTGCCATGTAGCCTAATTTATTCACATATTCTGGGGATTAGTATGTGGGCATCTTTGGAGAGGGACAACATTCTTCATATTATACTACTACGGTATAGATGTATTTTCCCCCTAAAATTCATATTTTGAAACCTAATCATCAATGTGATGACATTAAGAGGTAGGACCTTTAGAAGATGATTAGATCGTGAGGGCAGAACCCCCATGAATGGGATTAGTGCCCTTATAACAAAAGTCCCACAGAGCTGCCTTGCCCCTTCCACCATGTGGGGAAGTCAGCCCTCACCATACACTGAATCTGTCTACACCTTGATCTTGGACTACCCACCCTCTGTAGCTTTGAGAAATAAATTTCTGTTGTTTTAAAGTTACCCAGTTTAATGGCTTAAATCAGTATAAAGCTATTATCTTAGAGTACTGTAGGTCAGACACCTAAGATGGGTTTTCCTGGGCAAAAATCAAGGTGTCAGTCCCAGGGCTGCATTTCTTCTTTTTGGTTCCAAATGAGGATAAGGATTACTTTTCTAGGTCTGTGAAATAAGATATCAATATTTTGATGGGGATTGCATTGAATCTGTAAATCACTTTGGGCAGTATGGACATTTTACCGATGCTGATTCTTCCAATCCATGAGCAAGGGATGTTTTTTCATTTGTTTATGTTATCTGTGATTTCTTTCATCAATGTGTTATAGTTCTTCTTGTAGAAATTGTTCACCTCCTTGGTTAAGTATATTACTAGGTATTTTAGTTTCTTTGTAGCTCTTGGGAATGATATTGAGTTTTTGATTTGACTCTCATCTTGACTGTTATTCATATGTAGAAATGCAACTACTTTGTGTACATTGATTTTATAACCTGAGACTTTGCTATATTTATTTATTAATTTTAGGAATCTTTTGGTGGAGTTTTTAGCGTTTTCTAGAGATGGAAATTTATCCGTAACATTGAGAAGGAAGGAATCTTCCCTAACTCATTTTATGAGGCCAATATCACCTTGATACCAAAGCCAGGGAAGGAAATAACAAATAAAAAGAAAACCACAAACCATTATCTCTTATGAATACAGATGCAAAATTCCTTAACAAAATACTAGCAAACAAAATTCAATAACACATCAAAAAGATAATTCATGATCAGATGGGTTTCATTTTGGGGATGCAAGAATGGTTCAAGATACACAACTCAATAAATGCAATTAACCACATAAACAAAAGCAAAAACAAAGACTTTATTATCATCTCAATAGATGCAGAAAAAGTATTCAATAAAATCCAGCACCCTTTCATGATAAAAACCCTCCATAAGCTAGGCCTAGAAGGAACATACCTCAAAATTATAGAGGACAGGTCAGATGTGGTGGCTCATTCCTGTAATCCTAACACTCTGGGAGGCCGAGGTGGAAGGATTGCTTGAGATCAGGAGTTTGAGACCAGCCTGAGCAAGAGTAAGACCCCATCCCTACTGAAAATAGAAAAATTAGCTAGGCGTTGTGGCATGTACCTGTAGTCCCAGCTACCGAGGAGGCTGAGACAGGAGAATTGCTTGAGCCCAGGAGTTTGAGATTGTAGTGAGCTATGATGATGCCACTGTACTCTACCCAGGGTGACAGAGCGGAACTCCGTCTCAAAAAAAGAGAATTATGAAAGACATATATGACAAACCCACAGCCAACATCATATTGAATGGGGAAAAATGGAAAGCACTCACTGTAAGAACTGGAAAAAGACAAGGGTGCCCACTGTCACCATTTCTATTTAATATAGTGTTGGAAGTCCTAGTCAGAGCAATCAGGCTAGAGAAAGAAATAAAGGACATCCAAATCGGGAAAGAGGAAGTCAAACTATTCCTGTTTGCTGACCAATTTCCCCTCTTTATAGGAATATCAATCATAACTGATTAAGGCCTACCCTAGTGACCTCATGGTAACTAATTACATCTGCAACAACACTATTCCAGATAAGTTAACATTTTGGAGTACTGGCGGTTATAATTTCAACATATGAATTTTTGGCAGACTATATAGTTAAACCCATACCACAAGTAGTCTCATAAAATACATTTTTAATTACTGAATCATAAAAATTATGAATACATATATAAGATGAAACGTATTTATTAGAATTTCCCTTTACAAATACTGCCTTTGTTAAATTTGGTTAAGAAAGTTTTTCCTCTGTAAATTTTAGAAATAATAGGACACTTGCAAAGGAATTTGAATGTAGTTTCTATCAGTAAGGAATTGTGTAAGTGATTTAATCAAAATATGGAAATTAATGAAAATAGGCAGAAAAAACAATTGAAATGTTTTAAGTATTATCAAAAAGTATGCAAATAATCAAAGGTTTATTTTGTAGTTTAGTATTTTGTTAAGCCAAACAGTTTTTATTTGGCATGCAATTTTCCAAGTAAAGAATTATTATTCGAGTTTGATCAGCACTAATTAGTTTGTTTACCTTTCAGGTAGGCGTCCCCATTATATCTCTATTCAGTTTGATATACTTTGGCATGATTCATGTACACTTTGATCAGAATATATTACATTAATTATCCTTGTTCCTGGATCATTTTCAATGTCAGCTTTTCTGATTTTTTTTTCTTATTCATATGATGTGTCTTTTTCATTGCTTTTTTGTGTGTTATACCTGGAAGAGTGAATGAGCGTGCTCTCCCCAAAATCATTCTTGAGCTTTCTTATTTCGTCACTGAGAAAAAGTTATTACTAAATATATGATGAGGTATTATTTCACAATTATTAAGCCAAATCATGTATTATAAGGGCTTTCTAGGCCTCCAAAAGCCAGCACCCTAACATGATGTAATATTAGCATTATTGATAGGTTAATGGCTTCTTCTGAACACAAGAGTTTTTTTTAATATACTGTTTCTGTTTTATTTTCTTAAGTAAAATTGACACTCAGAAGAAAATTATGCTTTGCCTAGAGTGTTGACCAAAATATTAAAAGTTAATACATTTCTCAGTTTGGAAATAATTAAAATATGCAGATTTTGCTTATTTGTAAGATAGACTGTTTTTGAGTCTTAATCTTCCTTTTATTTTTTTAATGTAACATAAAATATGCCAAAAATAACTTTTGAGAGCTACTTCATGCAGGTGCCTAACTGATGATAAATGGACACTTAAAGTTAGTGATTGAGATTAATTTTTTTAAACATTTTATGCTATTGTTGCAGGAATAAGATGTAAAGTAGAACAGACATTCTAAGGAAGATGCCACCCTACATTGTGCGGTCCTTCCTGCTAGTCCTGCTCCATTATAGGATCAAATTCCCTTTCCAACTCTTCACTACTATTGCATGTATCTCCCTCGGTATAGGACCACAGAGATTGACTGTAGGCAGCGCTTTATTTTTCTTTCCTCCCTGTTTCCTTTATTTTCCATAAAGCTAAAACACCCAGCTATATGAACATCTCAGCTATTTATAAAAGGTTAGGTTTCCTTAAGGGAACTATAAATTGAAATAGAAAAAGCAAAAACCTGAACTTTAAATCTGACATTTCCCATAAACCAAAGCCCAAGTACCCACACAGTCAACAGTAGTTCCTTTGTGGATTTCCCTGGTCATTCATCTTCTTTGCTCTTACTGTTTCCTAACTGATGTCTCTCTAGAAAATTTCCTCATTATTCTAAGATCCATTTTATTAATCTTCACTCACCTTTTGGCAATCTAAATTTCTTAAGATCATTCAGGGCGAATATGGACACTGCAAGTCTAGGTTCCTTAGACTACTGTTCATTAACTTGAGGTACAGATATGACATTGTATTCTTTAGATTTTTCAGGAGCAGCAGTTTAATCCTACAGCCCCACACCCCTCACTCACCTCAGATGAATGAGCAGGCTCCCATATTCACAGACATCTCCTGCCAAGTGCAATATAAACCCACACAGAGATATCTGTTCATAACTGCCTCTAATTTGTAGGACAAATTCTCTTATAATCCCTCTTCAGATAATGCACCCTTTTCATCTGGCTCTCTAGAAATAATAAAGGAACTCTTATAATGACTGTTCCTTAGCTACACAACAGGGAAAAATTGAAGATGAGTTTGCGTGATCATATGTATTTCCTTTACTTATCTCCTGGAGGGCAATGTGAGGTCACTTTTTCAGTTACATTTGATTGTTCAATATTAAAATATCATCTACAGTGTTTAGGAAGGGAATAAACTGTATGTATTTTATGTACTACAAAATATATTAGATGGTATTAATAAAGCCAAAACTGCTTGTTAAGTGGTAGATTCACACCATTAAATAGATAGTTTTTTGGGGTGCTTGTTTTTATCTAGAGAGTGAATTTATGTCATCATACTGCTTTTTTTAAGCAAGATAACTCAATAATGTGTGTTCTTATTAATTCAAAATGGTAGTAAAACAATGGGCTAGATGACACAGTAAACTATTTTCTAAAGAGTCTTATATCATTAAACATTTATTTTGGTAATTGTGAGCAAATAGTATTCTATAATAAAATGTACTAT
Organism: Propithecus perrieri; assembly: GCA_963574695.1. Classification (NCBI taxonomy): domain Eukaryota; kingdom Metazoa; phylum Chordata; class Mammalia; order Primates; family Indriidae; genus Propithecus; species Propithecus perrieri. The sequence goes on along the minus strand of CAUYRB010024301.1, from coordinate 19,662 downwards.
TACAAAATTGTGATAGGATTCATGTTTAGGCTTTCAAATACATTAAATTTCATAAAGAATGTCACATACACTCACCTAATAAGCTCACTGAGAGAACTTTATTTTCATATTATAATTGTAGAAGTTTGGCCTCTATGATTCCTGAATATGAAAATTGAACAATATATACACAATCCCTTCTCTTAGGTCATGCTGATTTTCTTTTCTTTCTTGTCTTTTATTATCTTTTCCTTTCTTTTCTTTTATTCTTTTCGTCCCCTCTCCCCTGCCTTTCTTCCTTTGGTAAAGTCTAGATTAAGCTATTCCGTTGGAAAATAGAAAAATTTTAAAAAAATATAAGATTTCTGACCTATGCTCCTTATAAGAATCAATATGCAATAATGTATAAGATTTCTGACCTATGCTCTTTATAAGAATCAATACGCAATAATGTGTAAATTATCACTTCATTACAAAGTATGCTTGGGAGTCAGTATATTCAGTTAAATACAAACACAAACTACAATCTCTTAATAAGATCTTGTGGGACAGCAATTTAAAAATATCTTCCTGATATATTTTGCTGAAGTTATCTATACATTAACAACAAATGAAAGTATTACTTATACTATACAAATGATTAATTCTGAATAAAATATAAAATTTTCTTAATTAAAAAATGTATGGCATTAACTGATCCAATTGGACCTCAGCTGATACATTGATCTTAGAAGAAGGAGATGATAATAGAAGATAGGATAACCACTTGATTTTTGAAATTATATATTTACCTTCATTTATTTAGATTTAATTTGAAAGACTGACTACTTGTCAAGGAAGAACCTCTGGGGAAGGGGAGAGAGGCTAGAGCTTAAGCTGATCACCAAAGGCCAATGGTTTAAACAACCCTTCCTATAAATAAATCCATAAAAGCCCAGAAGAGCAGAGTTCAGGGAGCTTCTGGCTAGTCTAACATGAGGAGCTTCCTGGAAGTTGGTGTGTCTCAGAAGGGCATAATATTTCCGTGCTCTTTCTTCTGTACCTTGCCCTATGCATCTCTTCATCTCCATCCTTTGTAATTTCTTTTATAATAATCTAGTCAATTGAAGTAAGGGCTTCCCTGAGCTCTGTGAGTTGCTCTAGCAAATTAATCAAATCCTAGAAGGGGGTTGTGAGAAACCTAATTTACAGCCAGTACACAGGTAAAACTACCCAGAGAGTAACTGACATTGGAAGTGGGGGTCAGTCTTTTGAGACTGAGCTCTCACCCTGTGGGATCTGAAACTATCTCGAGATGGATGGTGTCTCAATTGAATTTGAGGATAAGCAGATGGTGTTCCTGTAGAATTGATTGCTTGGTATGTGAGGAACACCCCTACGCATTCGGTCACAGAAGTCTCCTGTGTTGATTGTCCTAGTGTGAGAGAAGGGGAAAAAAGGTTTGTGTTTTTTTTCCATTCAGGCTTATAGAATCAAAAGGAATTTAGCTAATAGATAATGAAGCAACCACATTGATTTGAGGTACACGTGGCCAAACTATTTTTATTTTCAGTAAAGTACATTTCAAAAAGTTTATGAATGTATATTCTAAAGCTGTCAAACTCACAAGAGAAAACAAAAATTTTCAACTAAAAATTTTTTTGATACCTCTGTTTAAATAGTAAAAGTATTGAGGCTCTGGGATAAGAGATATGTTATCCAAGGCTTCAGGAATCTTTAGTATCACCCACTGAAATTTGGTTACAGCTGTCTGAAGGCTAAGCTTATTCTTTACTTTGATACTAAAATATTGCTTATGGTAGCATGTATTTTACCTGTCTCTATTATAAATAATAAAACCTTGAACTCCTTTGAAAATGTTTTATTTTCATTGTAAAAGGAGCTTTAAGTATTTTGGGGTATATTATTGGTATCTAAATTTCACTTCTTTTCTTGACCAAAAATGCTCATGTACAGTATAATGTTTAAAAGAAAAAATATTTCTCACCTATTGAAAGCCTTTTATATTAGCATTATCTAATTTTTAAAGATATGTTTATATTTTCCCATTGAATGTAAAATGTAGCTTATTGAAGAGATTGAAAATGAAATTCAAAAATATTTTTACTTATTTTAAAGAAGGAAGAAAATGAAGAGAGAAGGATATTTACTTTATATTTCTAAGTGACCTTTAGACAGTCATTTAAACAAATTGGAAATCACAATCCTAATCTTAACAGCTCCCTACATTTCTAAAAGAAGTACCAACTTTATATATACAAGAAAACATAATCAAATGTTTTAATAAATTTTAACTATAAAATTAAGAAAATACAGTAAACAAATTTGGTAATTTCACTAAGGAAATGAGTATAAAAATAATTATTATCTTTCAGCATCCATTACTGAAAAACTGTCAGCAAACTTGAGGTGGAATGGAACTACTTCACTTGATAAAAAACACCTACGAAAGCCCTTTAGCAATCATTATACTTAAAGTTGACAGACTCTATGCTTTCTTTCTATGACTGAGAAAGTAAGTTTGTCTGCTCTCACTACTTGTATTCAATACTGTACCGAAGTTCTATCAAGTGCAATAAATAAAAGGACATGAAAAGCATACAGATGAGAAATGAAGTAAAACTGTCTTCATTTGAAAATAATACTATTATCCTAATGAATCTACCCCCGAAAAAGCTACTAAAACTAATAAATTTTGCAAGGGTACTGGATATAATGTCAATGCAAAGATCAATTGATTTCTCTAAACTAACAATGAATAAATCAAAATTAAATTTTTAAAAAATATCAATAATAGTAACAAAAATATTCATAATAGTAACAAAAATATGAAATATATTGGAAAAATCCGACCAATGTGTAAAATCTGTGCACTGTGAATGACAATTTTCGTGAAAGCAATTAATGAAGACTTAAACATCGTAAACAGAGAAGTAAATCATGTTCAGGAAAAAGAAGACTCAATATTATTGAGACACTGATTTTACCAAAATTTTCCTATGGATAGATACAATGCAAAACAAAATCCTAGAAGGCTTTTAAGCAAAAATTAACAGCTTGATTATAAAATTATATGGAAATAAAGATTATGTATGATAGTGAAAGCTATATTTAAAAGAAAAAAGCAAGGCTGGGGGATTTAATGTAATTTTAAAACTTATTATAAAACTACAGTAATAAGACAGTGTAGAAAGTGCATAAAGATAAACATATGGAATAATGGAATACAGTAATCAAGAAATAAAACTCATAAAATCAATTGATTTGACAAAAGTGTTAAGGCTATCTAATGAGGAAAGGACAATCTCTTCAACAAATGATAGTGGAACAAATGGATGTGCATAGACGGAATAAATAAACTTTGACCTTTACTTCACACTAAATACTAAAATTAACTCGAAAGAGTTAATTTAAGAGCTAAAGCTATCACACCCTTAAAATAAACCATACAATAAAATTTTGCTTGCCTTGGATTGACAAAACTTTCTTAATTATACATAAAAATCATCAACTATAAAAGAAAGAAATCATTCAATTAGTCTTCATCAAAATTAAAACTCTGTTCACTAAAAAATACCATTACAAAAATAAAAAGGCAACCCATAGAACGGGAATGCATTTTTAAACTTTATATCCAAGAAAGAACTTTATCTATAAAGTATTAACAATTCTTCCACCTAATAATAGGAAGTAAAAAACTCACTTTTAAAAACAGGTGAAAAAAATCAACAGAAATTTTACCAAAGAAGATATTCATGAAACATGTTAAGTATAAAAATGTAAAAGCATCCTTAAGTATTAAAAAAAATGGAAATTAACACCATAATGAGCTATCATATACTCCCACTAGAATTGGTAAAATAATAGGTTGGCTATACCAAGTGTTGGAAAAAATATGAAGCAACTGAAATTACTTTACACTGCTGAGGGGAATGTAAAATGGAACAACTACTTTGGAAAACAGCTGGTTTCTCAAAAGTTAAGCATACAACTGACACATAACACAGCCAATCCATTCCAAGGAAAATGGCAGAAGAAAACGCAAAATGAAAAATGAAAGTATATGTCACACAATAACATGCAAATGAGTGTTTATAGCATTTTTATTTTTTGTAGTCAAAAACTAGAAATAACCCAAAAGTCCATCAACTGATAAGTTGATAAATTATGGTATATCCATACAACAGAATGTCACTCAGCAATAAAGAGGAATCAAATATTGGTGCATACAACAAAATGGATTAATTGAAGTGATCATACTGAGTAAAAGAGGCCAAATCAAAAACTAAATAAATAAATAGCACATACTAGATTGCATTTATAAAAATTCTAGAAAATATAAAATAATCTGTAGTAACAGAGAAAGAATCAGTGTTTGTCTGAGGATGGTATGAGGTTGGTGGACAAGGAGTGCAAGGAAAGCATTAGCTAGTACCACAAAAACTTTTGGGGTGACAGATATGTTCATCATCTTGAGTGTGGTGATGTGTACACAAGTCGAAACTCATCACTTATGCATTTAACTATGTGGAGTTTAGTCTATATCAATTTTGCCTCAATGAAGGTGTAAAATTAGACATATTGATTAAAAAATAATAAGCAGCCAGGGACAGTGGTCTGTACTCCCAGCTACTCAGGAGGCTGAGTGAGAAGGATTGCTTGAGTCCAGGAATTTGAGGTTGCAGTGAGCTATGATCATGCCACTGCACTTCATCCCAGGCAACGGAGTGAGACCCCATCTCTAAAAAATAAAACAAATAATGATAATATATATCTAATTTGATAGTGACTGAGAACTATAATTTCAACTTTTACAACAAAAATAAATGATCTTAAAATTAATTTATATATTTATATTTATCTCTTTCTCATAGACACTAGCAACATGTCTGTGTTTGTTTCAGGATAAATAAATAATAAATAAAATTAAAAATAATTTTAAATAAATAATCCTATGTTAATTAAGTAAAATAAAATACAAATAAATCAGAAAATACTTCCTTCTATAAGAAGCTCTTTTGGATTAAGGTACTTAATAGTACTCCCTATGTCACATTTGTTGTAAATTGGTTCAGAAGAGTACTATATACCTGAAAAATGCCTCAAAACAACTAATATTATAATTGCTTTGACACTATATTCTATGACCAGAATTTCCAATATAATAGACACTTACTAATTCTCAAAGGACTATTAGTCTCATACAAAGTTCTTTTTTCATATGATTCCATATATGCAAACACACACCCCCAAAGAAGAATTAAAGCTGCAAAACATACAAACTTACACATGAACATGATTTTCATAAAATAATAAAAGCATTCAATTTAAAAATGAATAAAACACACACCTATATGCACTTCCAATAAATGCTATTTAGAACTCTCTAGGCTGAAATTACACCTAAATGCTCATGAAACATAAACATACACAGAAAAAAATCACATTACATCCACACAACAGCAGAATTAAGGACCAGCATTGCCTGGCACGTAGTACACTCATGGCTTCTGCCTCCAGTTTCTCTCTCCAAGTCCTCTGCATAGTGCAGAACACATAATGCCCGTCCATCTTTGCCATCTTCCTGTACCTGAAATTCCTTGGAGTTCAATTTTAATCATAACCAACTGCTATGGCCCAACTTCATCATAAATGCCTGTGGGAATAAATGAATAGGGGCACAAAGAAGGGTAAGATATTGTTTGCTTTTATTTCAAAGCTGAGGAAGGTAGTGTCTTCTATATTTTTCAATAGATTTTCATAATTCAAAATTGACTTGCTTAGAATATGTACTTTTGTTCTTCCTTCCAAATCTTCAAGTAGCTGAAAAGAATAAAAAGGAGACAGAAATCATATACCGCTGAACATGATGAAGTGGTAATTGCCATCTTTTTTAAGACTGCTGGGCTAGAAAGATCAGGTATGAGGGCAGAGTTATTCAGGAGTGTGTGTTTAAAAACCCATGAAGCTTAAAATCAGACATGCTCAGCATCATAAAATATTCTCAACTGCTTATGCCTCTTGGCCCAGCACACTTCCAGACTTTCCCTTACAGAAGAACTGATGGGACGAGGACAGTAAGACGTTTATTTTACGGGAGTTACTGAGGAAGTTATAAAAATGGAGGAATGTGCTAGACTATGCACTGAAACTTTCTTAAACCTAAATTTTATAAAAATATTTTAGCATTCTGGCCACACTCCCTGACAGGATATCTTGACTTGAAGGGGATATAGCAGGGGTTCAGTCTTATTTAAAGAAAAACAACAGGAAAGCTCAAGCATAACGGATATGCTGCTCTCTGAATTGAGAGTGGAGAGGTAAGAGACTACTGGCCTCCTAACATGTTGGCTTTTCCCGGAGTGTCTTCAAAAAAGGATAGTGGGTTCCCCACGGACTTCTGGGACTTTTGAGGACATTCACAAATTGGGTAGCTGCATAAGGCAGCTTTTAATGCATTGCAGCAGTGGCAACGTTACCCAAAGAGAGCAGCATATTTAATTTCACTATATTAGGGAAGACATGGAATAATATCTATTAATTTTAAAATGTCATTAGGAAATCTGAAAGGATGTCATGTACCACCACATAATATCATATTCTACTTACTCTTGGAGAAGTTCTCTAAGTCTTTATTATATATCTCATTTAATGAAATCTAAAGTTTTCATTTTATTATATAGTCTTCACAGGAAATAGCTTAGCTGGTATACGTTACTGAATTGCATAAACAATGCAGGTGGTTGAAAGCTGGATGTCTTCTTTGTCATCTGAAACTGAGCTTATATATATATATATATATATATATATATATATAATTAGGTAAATTGCTATACGGGTTCCTTGAACGGTCCTATAAGCATTTTAACCCCAAATAAATTAACATTAACATGACCCCTCCATACTGTCATTACTTCCTTATTTCCTCTATGAGGTAAACACCAATTTTCCAGGCCTAAGTCTTTGTGCTGCCCTTAATGTCTTTTTTCCCCTGCCTTCCACAGACAATAAGCTATCAACAATAAAATTTTACTAAACTAAATATCCCTCAAAACATTATTTGTTTTTCTCTTTCCTATTTGTAGCACTTTCCATCCTCATAAACTTTGACTCAAGACATTTGGAACTCACCATGTTTTGTTTCACTCCATAATTGTAAGAAAGCTACTCTCCTTTTGTTGAATTTCTCTATAGTTCTAGTTTTGTAAAACTAAGAATTCACCTTTCCAGAAATTCTTCTCTTATATTTACAATTTTTATTAATAGCTGTTGCTACTTCTCTACTGTTATTTTAAGGGCAAGTAGAGGAATTGAATATTGCCCTGGGCAATGTTAGGAGCATAAGTGGATAAAAGCATATGTTTTCAACACATAGTAGAGAATATATTTTATACTAGAAAAACAAATGCACCTAATTCCATGTGAAAATACAGGTTTAGGGTCAGGGATCAAAGCTGGTCAGGAAATAAAAGAAAACTTTGAGGAACCTCTTCAGCGATTTGGCAAGTTGGAAATTCAATAAAATCACTAAGGTGAATTGGTATTTGGCAAATTGGCCAGCTTTACTCTCTGTTCAATAATTCGCCTCTCTTTCAAAACTACTGAAGCAGAATCACATGTGTTTGCCCGGGAATTCAGAGATATATCTGATTCTTCGTCTAAATTAGGAGTAGATATGTTAACAAATAGTCTCTTTGTCTCTCTGTCTTTCCTCTCTTCCCTACCTGTGCAGGACTAACAGCAATTCAAATCATATTAGTGTATATTCAGGCAAGGAATAACTGAAGGCAACTATATATCGAAAAATAGTCTTGTGACATAAATAAAGAAGTCAGTCTTCAAAAAAATAAGGTCAAGCAACAGCAGGATTCCCACCTGGGTGAATTCACAGCTATGTAATTTTCACATTTGATGTGGTACAACAGTATAATATTTGTTTCCCAATTCAGCATCATAATTGGCAGGTGATACCTCAGACCATCAAAATAACTCTTTAAAATACTTCATTTCTCTAGAAGTTTTAAATTAAATTTGTATATAAAATTTTAAAATGCATGCTTTCATTGTGTTTTAATGGTATTCTTGGTCTATAGACAATAACACTTACATGAAAGTGCTTTTTGTCCTGTGTGTTGATATCTTACAAAAGCATTGATTGACCCTTGATATCTTAAAATCCCTTTATTGCTAATGTCTTCCTTAATCTTAACACTATGTAGCTATCAGCCTCCAGATAATCCTTTCTACATATATATATATATAGAGAGAGAGAGAGAGAGAGAGAGAGAGAGAGAGAGAGAGAGAGAGAAAGAGAAGTTTTTATCTAATTTTTAAAAATTATTTATATTAAAATAATGTACTTTTAACATTTCTGATAATGAAAGGTATGGCTACTTTTAGTCTTTATAAAAAATGGTGAACCATCATAAAATGATGCCAATAGGGTTAAAACCTCTGTTAATATTTTTCCATTTTATTCTGTGTGCATAGTAGTTTATTTTTTTCAGAATTAAGTTCAGAGTATTTATTTAGAGTTGCATCGTATTTTTTTTGGCTATCAACACATCAACATTTTCCATGCCATTAAATAGTTTTTTTCAGTTCGAATCCGTCGTAAAAGCAGAATAGAGCCAGAGAACCGACATGTACATTCTGCTTTGACTCTCACCAGCACTTGTACCTTGGGTAAATTACTTAACCAATTCATGTTCCTCTTTTCTTAGCTGTGAAACGGGGATTATAATATTGCTCACCCTATAAAGTTGTAATTGGAATTAATCGAATTAATATATAAAGCCCTTAAAACATTTTCCAATTCACTCAACAACCATTATCATTATTCCTATGATTTAGGTAATCTTTCTCTTCAAATACATAGATGACTCCCAAGATTGAAGTATTGATTATATTTTTAATTCAAATGATGAAATTTCTCATTTCACAAATGCACTGAATTACAATGCCAAAAATGCTTGCCGTCACTGAATCTTACAAAGAATAGATATTTTTCAAAAATATGTCTATGTATTAACTATGTGTCATGTATCAGATATTTTATTTATATATTCTATTTTCCCTTTCCAGTAACTTTTTATATATTAATTTAAATTCTATATTTAAACTATTTTTTAAATTTTACAGTGCTCAAAGACGTGTCATGGTATCATCAAACTTGAATATTTTTCCCTGACTTTTAAAAAATTAATAGCTATATGCACATGGTACAAAATTAATAATACTGAAGATTTTGTAGAGTCAATGGTCCAGAAGAGTTTTGCCCTTATCCTTCTTTCCCAAAGTGCAATTTACCATTTCTAAGCCATTTAAGTGAATTTCTAGGGATATTCCAAACATTCACAAGCAGTTATGAATGGTGAGCATGTGATGTGCATGGATTTATATCTTGTTTTTTCCATGACTATATTGTTGAGAAGTTTCATATTAAATCTTATGTTTCTGCCCCACTAAAAAAAATGTTCCTTTATGCAAATGACTACACATTTAATTTTGATTCATGTCATTTATGCAGGTATAAGTTTAAAAAAGTTTTACAAATAGCACATATGATTGATATTTTTTTCTGAATAATTGCATGTGTATGATTGTCTTTCTAGTGCTTTATTGTGTTTAGACATAAAAACTAAGGCAAACAAACATTTACAGATATGAAATCGTGCATCACAAGCATAGTTTGTACATCCTGCAAAGTCTTTTGAAATTTTATAATCTAGAGGAAATCTTCAAAATAGTTCATAACTTTATTTCTTCATATTATATATTCCTTCATATACATATATATAGTGTAAACACACATGGACAGATACATGTGAATATTTTGTTTATATATCTTCTCAATAACTTTTCCATTTATTTTGACTGGAACATGATGGATTCACCTCTTTAGGCCCATTTCTCAGTTTGCCAGGCATTATTCTAGTTTTGAAGCCATTCCATCTGCCTCCATGCAATGTACATTTAATACTCCACTCCCCAAATTCCTAGTTGCTACGTCTTCAATATACATTTTATAAATGGATATAGAAATATGAAGGGGAAACAAAGGAAAATGACGTCTCAATATTCAGGATGTCCTGAAGATGTTGTGCCTTGCCTACTATTCTATTTGGTATAGATCTTTGATTTCCTACTTAGAGGACAGAGAGTAGAAGAGGAATGTATCATCTATTTTATAAAAGACCTAAGTTGTCCACCGATGGTTTCTCCAGTGAAGTTCAATACATTTTACAGTTAATGGAAAATTTGTCTATATTCTGTCAATAACTACTGTGAGTTTTCATTTAGATTTTTTTCTTCTCAAATATTTTAGTGGGTGGAGGAAGCTTCTAATCAAATGAACTTATAAAGCCTGACTTTTAGCTAAAACTCTTTATAGATATATCTATACACACACACACACGCACATACATTCCCCTCGTTTCAGCAAGAAAAATATGCTTTAAATGTGCACATTAATTATAAAGATGAATTCTTATTTCAAAAATGCACTTTCTGGCTGGCCCCTTAGATGACTTAGCCTTGCAGATTTCTGTTCTTGTAAAATTATACATTCTCCAGAAAGCAGTGTAGCTGGTCCCCTATAAATGTAAGGGTGACATTATGAAAAACCTCATAGAGCTCTTACTGAGTACTTTTAATAAAGACATGTTTTAACAATAGCTATTCAAGGCCCAGAAACCTTAGTGGCATTCTAGTGGCCCAAAAGGATTAACATGCCTCCGTGATTCCTATGACATTTAGCATATTTAGTTTCAAAAGCTAATCAATCATGCCTTATGAGACATGTCATTTAAAAATAGTTTGGCTAAGAATATAATTCAATGTATTTAAGGAAATAAAAGCTGTGAAAATAATTAAAATGGAAATTTTCTAGATGAAGGAAATAGCTAGTTAAGTGCCATAGGGTTAGTTCTGCATATAGATGGATCAGCAGTGCCATTATAAGGGAATACATCATTGCAATTTACATACATCAGAACATGCAAAGGTGCAGGAAACATACTGGTAGGGAAAATAACCTAAAATAGTGAACTAAAAGGAGATGTAGGAAATATGAACTGAACATCAAATGAGATTCATCTATAGAGTAGAAGAGAAAATTATCTGAAATCGGTATTTTTACAGCCACGTACAGCCTGGAAATCAACATTCTAAAAAGACTTAAGTGAACTAGCTATTCATTTTGAATCAGATCCGTGTTGTGAATTAATTAAAACTTAATGACAAATGTTGAGTAGAATTCATCATTAAAACAAATAGATACGAGAGTTTTTTTTTTTTTTTTCCACAAGAGTAGAAAGAATTTTGCTAAGGAAAATGTTTGCATTTGCATTTAATTCCCCAGCTGTGTTTTCACATCATTGAGAGGATGAAAATAAAGTAATATTAACATTTCTGGGAACTAATCCCAGACACACACATAATCCTTAAAGCAAGGAAATAGAAGCTGGGCATGTCATTTCAGAGAGAAATGAAAGAAAAAGACATCTTAAAAGTTTTTTTCATTTATATTTGTATTCATATTATGTATAAGAAGATGTTATCATTTTCTAATTATAATTTAATTCACCAGATATCCTTTGTGTCTTTTTACAAATTCAATTACTTTGACCCCTGGTTCACCACTACAATGATACCTGGTTTTGCTCCTTTAAATATCCCTTTGCAAACTATTTTAAAATTCACTCACTATTTCTTGTATAATCTTTACCAAAAGAAGAGTTTGAAGAATTTCTATTAGCTTAAGTAGCTTTATTCCAAAGAAAATCTCCCCTATAGGGGATGGTGAATTTTATGTTGCATGTCTTGTCTTGTAGCCTAGAGGACAAGGCTTTCAAAATGTGATCCCTGGAGACCTTTCATCACAAAAAACAAAAATCCTCAGAGGTTGCCATAGGAAGTGGGGGAAGCTTAGCTTGTAGGGCGTGGACCTCTACTTCAGCAGCTTTTATTTTTTTTTGAAACCACTTTATTGAGGTATGATTGACAGTCCAAAAGCTGTACATATTTAATATAAACAATTTGATAAATTTAGAGATAAGTATATACCCATGAAACCCTTATGACAGTCAATTTCATAAATACATTCATCACCTCCAAAAATTTTCTCTTGGATCATTTATTTACTTTTATTAATTTATGAACTTTTAAAATTTTTGTGATATTTATTTATGTACTTTTAAAATTTTTGTGATAGGGCCATATCAAAAACATATAAGCCGATCAAATAAAACTAAGATCTCAGAAATAAACCGACAAATTTATGATCAACTGATTGTTAACAAGGGTGCCAAGAATATACAATGAAGAAAGGATAGTCTCTTCAATAAGTGTTGCTGGGAAGACTGGATGTCCCCATGTAAAAGAATGACATTGAACCTTGCTTTGTATTATATACACAAATCAACTTAGTTTAAGTTATTAAACTTAAACTTTCAGGGTTTCATTTGATGATATTATAGATGAAAGTTTGTGTGTCAATTGTTTATATCAATATATCTCAATTGCAAACAATGGTATTCTAGTGGTTTCCAAAGAATTTCAAAGACTGTTGACTTATTCTTTCTATTCAAAGCAAAAATTGAGTACCTTAATTTGTATATCAAGCAAATATCTTAGTGAAAATGAAATAAGAACACAATGATTCAGATCCCCCATCAAAATTTTAGTTGGTAGATATAGCTACTGTGGTGTTAACACTTCACCATGTTTTAATTTGCAGATACATATTGTATAACTTATACCTTAATGAACCATGATTTAGAGTTGGAGAATATAAAAATATAAATTTTGAGATAAAAAATCTATAAATAACAAAAAAGTACTAATGATTCTGCCAAATTACCTGAAGATGCTATTCATAGATTAGTAAAAATCATTCACTTGAATGAATTTTTTGAATTCTTCACATAATATTTAAATATATCTCTAATACTTCAAACAGTATGGATAATAAATTGAGACATGGTGAAAATCGTTTCTAATTTTGCTTTTCAGTTATTGAATTATAGATTAGTAAAATCAACTATATTTAAAGAAAAAGTACTTCAAATGGCAGAATTTTTAAAATTTGTTATTATTTATAAATAAAACAATTATTATAAAAGTATGCTGATTGATTTTTCTAGGCACAAGATGCAATAATTTCAAACATCAGGTGATAAACACAGATTGTTTTTCTTCTTGATGCCATAACATATATTAAAAGCCTGCACATATTTTAGAATTAATATTTCCCAGATTAATTATGTGCTATATCCATTTGCATGTATTACTTATTTTTAAACTCACATATTTGAATAATGCAATACAAATTATGCATTATATCCAGTGGCATACACCATAGTAACTAAGGCCTGCTGCCCCTGGAATCTCTAATATAGACATGATACTGCCACTGAAACTAGTAAGAATGTCACAAAATAAAGGGAAAGAGATCACCTTTCTCATTGACATACTCAGCTATGTGGTCACCATAGTCTAGGTACTCAATACAGTCTAAATATTCATTTCGGAAACAAAATCTCTAAAGAAAATATAATCTGCATACATGTAGATCTACCAATTTCCATTATAAAAAGAATATTTAACTTCTTAGTTTGATTTATAGGCATTTGGGTCATGTCACTACATGTATGTCTGTACCAAGAATCAAAAAGTTTACTAAAAGAAATTTTCCAAAACAAAGGGTAAGTCTGTCCCAAAAAAGTGAATTAAAATCCCAGATAAAAATAGTGTTTTCAGATTTGACATAGTAGTTTCTCTTCATTCTAATCATAAAATTTTTCAAAAACAGTTTGAAGTCTATACTGAATTTACTACATAGATATTTTTATCTGGCTACTCCTCTCTACCCCAATGCCCTGACCTGGATAATCAAAATAATAAAATTAATTAATTAATTAATTAATTCTCTTTTCTAGACTTCAGCAATTCTCACATTCATTCATTTAGTTAACAAATATTGTACATCAATCAATCTCCAGGCTTCTTCTTGGCACCGAGGATAAAAATAGTAAATAAAATACATAAAACCTCAGTGAGTTTCCATTCTACCAGAGGTCGGAGAGAGTGAGAGAGAAAAATAAGTGTGTAAGATATCACGTGCAAATAAGATAAAGAAAAAGTAAAGTAAGGGGTTAGAGAGTGAGGGGAAGTGTCATTTTCTGTAGGAGGGTTGGGGAAGGCCTGTTGGAGGTGAAGACAAACAAGAGAGACCTGAACACAGTGAAAGAAGCCATACACACATCAAGGGGATATGGAGAAGAGACAGCTTTATCTGGTAAAGGGAAGAACAAGTGTAGAATCCCTAAGGGAGGAGTATGAGCCCTGTTTTCAGAGATGTGCATGGAGACCAGTGCAGCGTGATGGATAATGGTAGGAAATCATATAAGAAAAGTGGCCGAGGCATAGTATTACATAGGACTATGGGTTTTGGATTTGATGCTGAGTGGAGTGAATCAATTATTTTTTTATGAGATTTCTTTGGCTGTGGTGTAATGAATAGTGTATGGAATAGGGTGGGAGCAAGAATGGAAGTGATAGGCCAGAAAGGTGGTTTTGGCACTAGCCAGGGTTAGAGCTTGTTTAGATGTATATTTGAAAGCTAGACCGTATCTTTTGATTGGATGTGGAATGAATAAGAAAGGAAAATCAGGGATGACTCCTAGAACTTTGTCCTGAACACTTGGATGAGTGTCCCGAACACTTCCTAGATGGGGGAAGACTGAGGGAGGAACAGGTTTTGTATATATTATATTTTGTTGCCTAAACATCCGAGTGGAGACATCGAGATGGAACTTGGATGTAGGAGCTAGGAGTTTAGAAGACGAATTGGTGTTGGAAGGATGAATTGGAAATTACGGGCTTACAGGTAGTAAACCATGGAACAGGAGTGAGTGGAGAGTGAGTAGCTCGCAGGAGTATTCCCAGTTGTGAGTGCTGCTTCACTCTACTGTCTAAAAGTCAGGAAGAGGAAAAGCATCCAGCAAAAAGACTGAGAATAAATGACTAGTGAAATTGGAAACAAAGGAAAATACAGGGTGTGTCATTTAAGAAGCCAATTAAAATGAATATTTCATTAAGGAGAGAGTGAACAACTGTTACCAAATACTTGAGCATTAGACAAAACTGCTTTGATTTCTGAACTATGTGAAATTACCCTTTTGTAAATGAAATAATTGGCATGTATCATCAATATTCCATGCTTCATACTAATAACCTTTCTGCACTTTAGTTTTTGTTTTCAAATGGAAGGGAAAACCTACACATAAGTTAAATGCCTTACAAGTAGTAGGTTTCAGTGCACTTTTTTCTTTTCTCTCACCACCCTCCTCCTTAAAACATTTGTTTTCCGTTGTAGCAATTCTGTCTGTACTCATAATATAGCCACTATAATTATTTTACATTATCAAAAATTATTTATTGTTCAAACATATTATATAGTCTGTTTTGCTATTAATACAAAATAATGATGCTTTAAAATTAGTAAAACTTTTGCATTTACTTTTTATTAAATGGAGTTTAAAATTTGAAAGAAAAAAGTCTAAGATTGGTATTAAAATCACTAGTCCTTATACTCAGTAAAAGACAACATTGGATAGAAAAAATAACCTCAGGCTGTTTTTGCAAAGAGAAAAAAATCCCAATTAATCTACTAAAACGCAAGCTACACCTATTTGCCTCCATAACCAACCCAGTGCAAAGGAGAGTTTCTTTCTCTGCAGAAACTATACCTTGTATCTAAAACAAATATTTTTAATTAGAGCTGGTATTTTTCTGTGTTTGTTTCCAGAAGTGACTGGTTGGTATATATAGGTGACATTGGGATAACCACAAAACTAAACAGATGACATTGTCAGTTTGAGAGTAGGAAGCAAGGAGTCAGCAGCATAGAAAATCCTGCTTACGGAGGGAACATTCGTTACAAGAGATAGGCTAATGGATTAGAAGATTTGCTGAAGGATTAGGAGATTTGAATCCCATTTTTTTCCTATTTTTTATTACTCACAGTAGCTCTCATTGTGTATATTTTTTCTGAAGTGTTTTATGTTTGAACATTAAGTAGAAAGTGGATAAATAATTAGGTAAGATGAAGTTCACTTTCAACAGTAAACAGAAAACAGAACTCATAATATAATATTCCAGGGTGCATTTTAGTACTGAGTAAATTGAATAAGAATTTCAGGTTTTCATTTACTTCCTCCTTACGTGAGAAAAAGTGTCATGAAGTGACCTCAGACCAGCTCACACACGTTAACAAGCTTCTGCATGCCCTCTGAGTCGTCTAGCCAGGTGGAAAGCTTCTGAAACAGCTTTTCCCAAAGAATGTTTTGGGGAAAAAAGGAAATTCTAAAAAGTAAGAATGCAAGTGACCAACAAGTAGCAAAGGCTCTTCAGGTTACTGGTAAACAGAGAACGAAAATTTAAAATAGTGAGATTGTTTTAGACATGGAAATAGAGAGTCAAATGATGGTTACGGGTGCAGGGAAGGGTAGTGAGGAGCAGGAGGATAAAGAGGGAATGATGATTAAGGGTACAAAAACACAATCAGATTGAAACAATAAGATTTAGTGTTTGGTAGCACAACAAGGCGACTGTAGTTAACAATAATTTATTGCATATTTCAATATGGCTGGAAAATAGAGTAGTTGACAAATGTAAGTCATTGTTCTATAAAGCAACCCATAAAAAGGCTACTATTATTAATATAAAGGTCTACACATGTGGAAGGAGTAAAAGTACATCAATAGAAAGGGAAGAGTTATAGCTTCAAGGGAATTTACCTGACCTCAAGCATGGTCTTGAATCTTAGGAATTGGATAATAGAGCCATGAGAGAAAGACCACCAGGAACAAACCTTGGGTCACATAAATGTGGGTTTATTAACTTGTTACATCAGGGGAGAATATATGAGGAGAACTATGCAGCATCTAAGTAAAAGGAGAAAGTTTGTGGAGTTTGGACTTAGGCTGAAAGATACTAAAAGCAGGTTGCAACAGGGATCAACTATTGTAATAGTTTGCCAGGGCTATTATAACAAAATACCACAGACTAGGTGGTTTAAACAACAGAAATTTATTTTCTCACAATTCTGGAGGCTAGAAGTCCAAGATGCAAGTTTGCTTTCTCCTGAAGCTTCTCTCCTTTGCTTGCAGTTGGCCATCTCTTATTGTTTCCTCCCATGGTCTTTACTCTATATGTGCATGTCACTGGAGTGTCTCTTTGTATGTCTTAATTTCCTTTTCTTGGAAAGACATCAGTCAGATTTGACTACAGACTGCCCTCATGGCTCATTTCAATGTAATTACCTTTTTAAAAGCCTTTCTCCAAATACAGTCTCATTCTGGAGTAGTGGGGATTAGAGCTTTAACATATGAATTTTGTGGGGACACAATTCAGTCCCTAGCACTATCTATCAGTTGTTTTTCTGAGTAGAAATTAGGGAAAACGGAGTTTGGTTTTGTGTTGGTCACTGTCATAAAGCAAGGGGGTCTCAGCCATCAGTGAAATCAATAATCTCTTAATGGAAACCAAGACAACAAGGTGGAACTGGGGACGTGAATAGTGTGATAGGAGAAATCACCCACAGAGGTGGCTTTTAATAGCATTATACAGCTGTGGCAGCCTGGGGTGAATGTTTGTTAGCTTTGCAGCTGTTCATACCTGTTCTTAATCACAATTACCACAGTCTAATTATTACCAGGGTTGATTTCATTCTCTTCTAGGATGTCACAGGAAATGAAGTACAAAGGATAAGGAATCCTGAGTTTACTCTAAAGTGACACCCTGGTGTGTCACTCCTTTTGGGGGGATCGGCTGTAGAGTACTCATAGATAAAAGGGCATTAATACATCACTATGTCTAGGTGACTCTCTGAAAAGACTCCATGACCAAACTTAAGGCAGAGGAATTAAGAGTTAGGAGAGACATTTTCAAATAGATTTCCAAGGAACTAAATTGGCTTGGTAATTTAAAAATCAAATGATTATCACCATGCAATGTTCTTACTACCTTTCCCATCAATTTCATGCAGACTTAAACTTTCATTTGATTCAAAAGATTCTTAAATGTTAATATAGTTTTACTTGTGTCTTGTATGTCATAAAACAATTAATTTCAATGATATAAAGTAGCTCCTATTTCACTTAGTAGATCAAGAGAAAGCTGTAATAATTTTAAGTAGGAGAATGCCATGGTCAATTTTTCAAGACCCTACTAATACCACCAATGTCATAGCATATTTGTGTCCCCTTTGAAATGTGTTCACATATGTTCTAAAGAAATACATAATATACTATGATATGAATAACCCACATAATATAAGAAATATATCATTGTAATTAAGTATATTAACATATTTGTATAGGTAATGTATCATACAATAGTACAATTAGATTTATAGTACAATATAAATCTAATCGCATACCATTACAACTTACTATTTTTTATATTAAGCATCAGAACATAAATAAAATTATTTTTAACTGTTTCTTGAGTGTTTGTTTTTCCATACACAGTGTATTCAAACATAGTTTGAATATTACATTGGAATAAATCACTTAATAATTATTTTAGTCAAATCAGTCCTCTAACTACAAATACTTATGATAAAATCTTAACTTACTTATATTTACTTCAGTTTTGTTTTTTTTTTTAGAGGTAGGATCTCCCTTTGTCTCCCAGTCTGGAGTGCAGGGAAACAATCCTATTTTCACTCACTGCAGCCTTGAACTCCTGGGCTCAAGAGATTCTCCTGCCTCAGCCTCCCAAGTAGCTGGGACTATAGGCATGCGCCACCACTCTGGCTAATATTTAAACATTTTTTTTTAGAGATAGTGTCTCAGTATGTTGCCCAGGCTGTTCTCAAACTCCTGGGCTCAAGTGATCCTTCCACCTCACCCTTCTGAGTCGCTGGAATTACAGGTGTGAGGCACCATCCATTGCACTAGGCCTTAATTTATATTTTGAATAAGAAAGACAATATGGAACATTTGCTTAGAACATTACAATTTTTTTTATTTCAGCATATTATGGGGGTACAGATGTTTAGGTTACATATGTTGCCCTTGCCCCCACCTCCCCTCCAAGTCCGAGTTTCAAATATGTCCATCCTTTGGGTGGTGCGCATTGCACTCTTTCTGTATGCAAATACCCGTCCCCTCCTCCCTCCTCCTCCTTTCCCCCTACCCCCTCCCCCCTGCCCAACATCCAATAGATGTTATTCTTATGTGTGCACTTATGTGTTGATCAGTTAATACCAATTCGGTGGTGAGTACATGTGGTGCTTGTCTTTCCATTCTTGGGATACCTCACTTAGTAAAATGTGTTCCAGCTCTATCCAGGAGTATACAAGAGGTGCTATATCACCATTGTTTCTGAAAGCTGAATAGTACTCCATGGTATACATACACCACATTTTATTAATCCACTCATGTATTGATGGACACTTGGGTTGTTTCTACATCTTTGCAATTGTGAATTGTGCTGCTATAAACATTCAGGTGCAGGTGTCTTTCTTATAGAGTATCATTTGCTCTTTTGGGTAGATGCCCAGTAATGGGATTGCTGGATCAAATGGTACTTCTGCTTGTATCTCTTTAAGGTATCTCCATATTGCTTTCCACAGAGGTTGCACTAGTTTGCAGTCCCACCAACAGTGCATGA
>CAUYRB010024300.1:0-12510 GCA_963574695.1 Propithecus perrieri | reverse complement strand
GTCCCCTCCTCCCTCCTCCCCCCTCCTCCCGCCGCCCTCCCCCTTCCCCAACATCCAATAGATGTTGTTCTGATATGTGCATTTATGTGTTGATTAGTTAATACCAATTTGATGGTGAGTACAAATGGATCCCGTTCTGCTTCTCTTGTGGTGCCCCACTTTGGATAATGGGCTTAAGTTTAATCCAGGAAAGGGTAAGAGGTGCTAGATCACTGTCATTTCTTCTGACTGAGTAATATTCCATTGTGAACATATACCAAATTTTTTTTTTTATTTCAGCATATTATGGGGTACAGATGTTTAGGTTACGTGTGTTGCCCTTGGTTCCCCTCCCCCCAAGTCCGTGTTTCGAATATGTCCATCCTTCGGGTGGTGCGCATTGCACTCCTTGTGTATACAAATACCCGTCCCCTCCTCCCTTCTCCCCCCTCCCCCCGCTAAAGGAGAAATAAGACATTTCCAGATAAGGAAAAACAGAATGTGTTGCTGGGAGCCCTGACCTTTATAAAATACTAAAAGCAACTCTTCAGACTAAAATGAAAATACACTGAAGAATGACTCAAACCCATACAAAGAGATAAAGGACATAAGTACATATAAATAAACAGATAAATAAAATAATGCCTAAATATATTTTTATTTTTATTCTTTTCATTCATCTCATTTAAATAACTACATAAAGAAATAATTATATGTCTGTTTTTACAGGCTTATAATGTTTAAAGATGCAAAACATAACATTATGTTATAATAAGGAGGAGGAAGGATTTCAACTATAATGTAGAATATTTTGTATGCTATTGAAATTAAATTGAAATTAATATGAACTAAATTGTTTTAATTAAGATGTTTATTGTAATCATCAGGTCAACAACTAAGACAATAACTCAAAATATATGCTAAAAGAAAGAAAAAGGAAATAAAAATGGTACAATGGAGAATATCTATTTAAAACAAAAGAAGGCACTTCAATGTTCTAATTGACTCAGTTATGCAAGGATGACATGAAGCCTCACTAATATGTGAAATAAAAATAAAACAATGAGAAATATAATAGGGTATTTAGTGGTTTTAATATTTCAACCTATAGTAGTTTCCCAAAATGGTCAGCATTTAATTGCACTGTTTAAGATAAAAAACTGGAATTTTAATGAATTTTAGCTTGCATGTTAGGCATATTTTGACAATAGTCTCTAAACCTTTGTTGTTTTATTATATTGGTTTGTTAACAGTTTTTCAGGTTACTTTCATCCTACAAGAGTCATATTTATGTTATTTTTTAAAAGATGATAGTATGCTATTGCAATGTATAGTCTCTATTTGCTATTAACACATGTAAGAGAAGTTTAATGCTATTTTTTAAATTTCAATCAATATAGAGAGAGACTAAAAGAATATTATTCTAAAATATGTTTGTGATTGTTGTTATGATCTGGATAAAGCCTATTTTGAACGCTTGATGATTCGTTCACACATAATATGTATTAGGCTTCATTTACTATCCTTGAACACATAATTAGAGACTATATAAAATTAAATGCTATCTATAATAGACCATTGAAAAATATTTTAGAAATGATCAGAACACCACAAATATCTTTCTATTACCAATATAAAGCTTAGCTGATAACCTTGGAAGGCAAATCTCAAATAAGCTTAACATTAATCTTAAATTAATTACTTTTAATTAAGTTGTTGAAGCAGAAAAAAATGTAAAAATTTCATTTAAAAGCAATAGATTAATAAAATCAACAATAGATTTTAAGGGATTTTCATATTGTGAAAAAGGAGAAAAAAATTCTTAAATACTTTATATTCAGCATGCAATATATAAAAATAAAATATTATGTAATCATTCTTTTGTGTCATTATTCCCTGTAATTGACCTTAACAATACATTCATTGGACTGGTCGGTGTTCAATGGTACACATCACTGAAACTAAAGCAAAGACAACATGTTGATAAACACATGTATCTTTTTATCCTAGAATGAATTACATTATCTATGTACCATAATCAAATCTTTGTTTATAAAAGGCTCTCTCCTGTGAATGGAATACTTTGTGTGAAAGAAAAAGGATCTGTTTACTAAATGTATCCTAAGTATAGAATCCAAAATGCCCATACTGGTTATATAAATGATATCACATCCACTGTCTAATAAAAGTGAAATGGGTTTATGCAATGTAACTCATATTAAAGAGCCTTAGTGTTCTTTATATCATTCCACATAAATATAATTTTTAATTAAATTTTCTAAAGAATTTATTGTTTAAATTATTAATCAGAATACATTTTTACACTTGCTTTTTATTCTATATTATCTTAGTATACTCTGTTCACCATTTTTGCATATTATTCTACATTTCATAGCTATTTTATGAAATATGAATATTTTAAACATATGTTTTAAATATATAAAATGTTTTTTAAATGTTTAACTGTTTAAAAATGTGAAGCCTATGTAAGTAAACTCAAATATCTGGTCTTATATGAGTCTGTTTCTCTTTTATCTTTTTGTACTTTTTCTGTGTACTTGGTTACTTTTAATAGGTTGCTGATTATTTTGTTTAAACATGTGTAACATTAATTTGAGGATCTGAATGATGTTATATTCTTCCCAACAGCAGTCATGTTTTCTTCTGGCTGATAGTTATAGGTGGGTCAGAGCAACTTTTTTGAATCAATAATTGAATTGATTGAATCAATCACTGATTGATTAAAGCTGAGGTTTCATATTTGTGTGGGCTGGGGTATTGTATGGTTTACTGCAATGTGGTCCTTTGGGGCAGATTGTGAATCCTAATTTTATTCTTGCCCTTGCTTTCAAGTTGGCAAATGTAAGGAGAAAAGCCACACCATATGGTATGTTCACCCCAATATATTCACCTTAACGCCAATAACTCTGTCCACTCTGTCCTTGCTGCTTTGATATCTTTAAGTAGATTTTGCTTTCAAACATTCTACAAATTTCCCAGCTAGCTCTTCTAGATAGTAAGACTCACCTAAATAATCAAAAACAAAACCAAGTGCAAATAAACAAAAAAGCCTGACACTGTTAGGAGTGGAAATGAAAATAACTCTTGACCAGATGTTCTATAATAAAGACATCTGCACTCAAATGTTTACGGCAGCACAATTCACAATTGCAAAGATGTGGAAACAACCCAAGTGCCCATCAATACATGAATGAATTCATAAAATGTGGTGTATGTATACTATGGAATACTACTCAATTACAAAAAACAATGGTGATCTATTGGATAGAGCTTGAGCCCATCCTTCAAAGTGAGATATCACAAGAATGGAAAAATAAGTACCACCATGTACTTGCCATCAAATTGGTACTAATTGATCAACACTAAGGTGCTCACATGGTATTACTCATTGGGTGTCGGTCAGGTAGGGAGGGTGGGGGTGGGTAAACTCATAACTAACGGATGCGGTGCTCACTGTATGGGGAGAGGGCATGCCTCTAGCCCTGGCTTGGGCAAGGCAAAGGCATTACTTGTAACCAAAATGTTTGTACCCCCATAATATCCTGAAATAAAAAAAAAGAAAATAACTCCTTTTTTCTCTACGCTATTAATATAATGAATAGACCAATACAATAACATTTTAGATCTCATATTTATATTAAAATATCAGATTTAAAATATAGCATCTGTGAAATTAAACAAATATTATAATTATATTTTAATGTGTGAATGAACTAAGAAAATTGAAGACTACTGGGAATAAAGAACTATGCTCAGTAATTCAATTATGGGAAAATATTTTAAAGAAATAATTTTAAATAGCCAAACATTTATGTACAAAGACATTAATTAATATATTGGAATGTTCCTATAAAATTAAATAGTCAAATATCATGTCATTATTATCTTAATTACACTATACCAGTATACTGTACCAAATACAATGATACGATATGCATTTATAAAATCATGATTATATGAAATTTTTTATGCTTTTAGAGCATTATATTTTTATAGTCTTCATTGGGGAAAATTAGTATAAGAATTTATAATTACCGAAAAATTTCTAAAATATGGCACATTTATAGGCATGAATATATAATAAAATATATTAAATTGTCTCCATTTAATATTATATTCTGAAAAATTTCATAACCTCTTATTAATTTAGCCTAGTCCACTGCAGTGAGAACATTTTATTTCTCAAAAATGACTCCAAAATATATATCAAAACTTTAATAATGAATGTTAATATTTAAATTGATTCCTAAACAATTAGCATCAATATTAATCCCTTTAATTAATAAGGTAAATATGTTAAAGTAATTTAGAGTGATTGAAAGCTGAAAAACATTTATTTCATTTGAATTTCAATGGATTCATGTAACAAATTCATTTTAAATATTTTATATCATCTAAACTGTATAATTTATTGTCTTACATTTATAACTTTAACATAGAATACTTAAAATCATATATATACTTATACATAATCTTCTATAAATACTAAACTAGTTCTTTAAATATCACATGACAAACTCTTCTAGAAACAAATAAAGCACCATTTCCATTTCTTTTTGTTCTTAACAGGTAAAAATGACAGCAAAATCAATAAAGAGAATTGTAAGGTCAGGAGGAAGAACATTCCCAGTTCAGATCTTAATTTCAGGAACAATTTGCCATGACATCTGTGTAGTCGCTTCATGGAAGTTTAGCAGATCTGACAGCTAATTAATTATAAAGCAAGATTAGAGACTGGACACAAGGGCCGGCAGAAGAGAATTCATCTTTTGTGTCAACATGTTCCAGTATATTCATTTTCTTAGGCCTGAAAGACATACCCCTAGTAAATCATTGTTTATCTTTAAGCTCAAAAAGGAAATCGAACATGACATGAACAATTACCAAGATATTCTCAGAGAAATGCATTCCCAAAAAAGAAACATGAAAACAAATTAGAACTATGTGACATATGGATTTTCCCTGAATATTTTTCCTAAATTATATTCAATGTCTAAAATTACTTATTCTAAAATCATGAGAAAGAATTACAAAACTATCAATAGCAATCAAGGTATTTCATAAATGTAATGGTCATGAATTAAATAAGGATACAAAAACAGATTATGACTTAAGAATGCAAAGTTCAAAGTAATAATATTATCATTTAAATAGAAAAACTTAACTGATAATATATTAATATTCTCCATTGTAATTCAGAAATATATGTCATTTTGCTAAAACCCTATTTTTATATATCTATGTATAAACTGGAACAAAACAAAAAATTGCTACATCCAGTCAAACTTATTCAAAAGTATATCCTATTAAAAATAAATGCAGAGACTTCCAGTTTCCAGTTCAGTATGTATGCAGGTTTGAATTTGCATTACTTTTCATTTGTCTGAATGAACAGACAATTTGTCTTGTCTATTTGTAATCTTAGCCAATAGACTGCAAATAGGTGAATCTCTTCTGATTTACTATAGATATTAAAATAACCATCATTATATAGCTGCATTTATTAATGCCATAATATTGAAAAAGAAAGTCTTTTTCCATGGTTTCAAAATCTAAATTTTTAAAAAGGATGTGATTATTTTGGTCAAGAGTTTATGTTCTCTTGTGTTAAAAAACAAACAAACAAAAGCCTCTTAGACTTATGAAGTGTAAGTTTTCTTTATAAAATTATATTTCTATGTTTGTTGTCTTGAATTCATGTCTATGGATCTTCCCCACCGTTCTTTTTTCAGAGGTTAGTTGTCAATATGAGTTTCTACCTTGCAATGAAAAAAGCACCTTGCAGCTGAACTAGTCCCTTGACTTCTCTGGGCCTCGCTATGTTCAAACTTTAAATGATCATGAAAGGCTAGATTCTAAGTCACATTATGAACTAGAAATTAATTAAGCTACCACCATTTACTGTTTTATTTTAATCAGATCTGTTTCCTAACTAAACCCTTAAAGGATATCATGTCTCCAACTAATCAATTGTGAACATATTCTTATAGTAAACATTGAGAGAAGAAAACAGAAAACTTTTCTAAATCAAGAATATGTGAGCAGCTAGTTTACTTGGAAGGTAACTCCAGCAAGTAGAAGTGAAGCAGGGGTGAAAATAAAATAGGGACAGGATAAAAGCTAGTAATTTGTGGGTGTCAAGAAAATGTAGAGCTGGGCACGGTGGCTCATGCCTGTAATCCTAGCTCTCTGGGAGGCCGAGGCAGGCGGATTGTTTGAGCTCAGGAGTTCGAAACCAGCCTGAGCAAGAGCGGGACCCCGTCTCTATTAAAAATAGAGAGAAATTAATTGGACAACTAAAAATATATAGAAAAAATTAGCCGGGCATGGTGGCGCATGTCTGTAGTCCCAGCTACTCGGAAGGCTGAGGCAGGAGGATCGCTTGAGTCCAGGAGTTTGAGGTTGCTGTGAGCGAGGATGATGCCACGGCACTCTAGCCTGGGCAACAAAGTGAGACTCTGTCTCAAAAAAAAAAAAGAAAAGAAAAGAAAATGTGATATATACACACAATGAAATACTTTCAGCCATAAAGAAAGAGGA
Source organism: Propithecus perrieri (assembly GCA_963574695.1). Taxonomy (NCBI): domain Eukaryota; kingdom Metazoa; phylum Chordata; class Mammalia; order Primates; family Indriidae; genus Propithecus; species Propithecus perrieri. The sequence goes on along the minus strand of CAUYRB010024300.1, from coordinate 5,970 downwards.
AAATTCTGTCATTTGCAGCAACATAGATGGAAACTGCCTTTCAGGCACAGAAAGACAAATACTGCATCTCTGCTATATGTGGAATTTTTAAAAAGTTAGCCACACAGAAGTAGAGAGTGGGATGTAGGTCACCAGGGCCTGCGGTGGTTAGGGAAGGAGTTGGGTGAGACATTGGTCAAAGGATAACAAATAGCACTTAGATAAAAGGACTATGTTCAAAATATCTATCGTTCAAAATGGTGGCTATAGTTAACAGTAGATTGTATTTTTAGAACATGCTAAGAGTGGATATAAAGTGTTCCCACCACAAAAATGATAATTATGTGAGATGATGCATATGCTAATTAACTAGATTTAGTCATTCCACCTGTATACACATATCAAAACATCATGCTGTACACAATAAATACATATAATTTTATTTATCAATTGTAAAAATGAGTAAACTTTCAAAAATAATGTGTTTATAAGCTGATTATCACTAAGGAAAATGTGGGCCTTGGATGCACCTTTGATGTGAAACACTGGGCAAACGCTGGGAGCTGCTGCAGAAGCACTTACTACGTAGCAGACATTGTTTCAGTATATTTTTTAAAAAGTAAATTTTTTTGTACATTTAAGATATACAACATGATGTTATAAGATATACGTTTATATGTAATATTTACTGTGGCACAACAAATTAACATATTTGTCATCAGACATAGTTGTCCATTTTTATCCACCTGTGGCAGGAGTAGCTACAATCTACTCATTTGGCAAAAACTATTTACCTTATTTACTCCACGACAAACATACACATATTATCTGTGTTATACATATGCAGAAATGGAAGTACAGACAGACCAAACGGCATGTAAAATCACACAGCTAGTAAGTCACTAAATCAGAGTTTCACTCCTAGCTGACCAGTTCTGGATCTTGCATTCACAGTCACTAGATACTGCTGGCCTTAACCACATTAAAAATGTGTTTAATCTCTGTTTTTTTTATAAGCAGTTTTGCCCCAAATAAGCACCGCTGAAAAACTGTTGAATCTCAGATAATCTAATATGTATAGCCCATGATATTCCACAACAATGTCAACTTTTGTTCTATATGAGATTCATACATATTTGTAGGTCAAAGCATAGGAATATGTATTACTGTAGTGGTTTGTCAATAAGAAATAACATTGCCCATTAAAATTCAGTAGCAGAAAACAAAGAGACAAAAGCACTACCCAAACTATTTATTTTTGTTGTTTTTTGTTTTTCTTCTTTCTTTATTTTTTCCTGTTTAATTAAGTGACTCTAGAGTTCTCTAGTTGTTTTCCCTCTCATTTATCTTGATATCATATGTGTGTAATTCCACCTTTGGCTATTATCTTATCCATATCAAATATAAAAATGTCTCTATTAATATATTAAATTATGACTCACAAAATTAAATATGTTTTTAAAGGAAATCTAATGTGCATATAAAAACATCAGAAAAAAAATAGAATGCTTTTACTAAAAATCCTTGTATCATTTGTCTAATTGGTTTGCATTTTAGTTAGTTTTGTTTTATTTGGTTTGTTTTGCATATTTTTTCTCCCTTATATAATCACTCCCACAAGCGACATTAATCTTCTCTAGATGGGGATTTGGCTGGAAGTTAAAGTACACAATCACATCTATGGCTTTCTGGAGTCAGAAATACTTAAATTTAATTCTCAGTTCAACAATCAGTAGATATGTAACATTAGGCAAATTGAAACCACACGTATACAAGGGGAACACAATGCCATAGTTCTCTCTGAATTCCTAGAAGTAAAGATGTATTTCTCCTATGATACAAATGCAACAAATGCTTATTAAAGATAGGGTTATTTTAGAATTGCCATTGAAGAACTGGGAGTTATTAAGAAAATACTGTAGGGGTTATTTAGGATATTATTTCCAAGAGAAGATTTCAACAAAGCTCTGAGAATATTTCAAAAATTACATTAAATCTCAGAGATGTACTTTTAAGTACAACATTAAGTGGACTTTAATCTCACGGGTTTATTCTTATCTTAACAAATAAAATTCAGGCATAGGCATCCTCAGCTACTCAAAATGATTTACTTTATTAAGTTTAATAATTTATAGGCTGACTTTTGCAATTCTCCTGTGGAAAAATAGGCCAAGCAGCATTTAACACAAGGCATGTGGAAAATAAGTAAGGACCTTGACCCACTTCCAGGGCAACATTCTCCTCACCTGCCCTATGGATAAAAGATTCTCAGCATGTACCCCCTCAGAATGGAAAGCTGATGGTTTAACTGCCCATCCTGCTCAAACTCTATAATCTCCATTCTCTAAATTGCACAGATTTTTCACTAATGTCCATCAATCTTCCATGAGAACCTGGGTTAAAGGGGTAGTTTCTCCCCTTTCCTTATCCGCTTTGAAGAATCAGAAGAGAAATGATCCAAGTTTGTTTAGCTCAACCATTTTTATCATTGGAGATATTGGTTTAGTAAATTAAAAAGAAATACATTCTTTTGTCTGGGTCACTTTGACCAGCATAACATTATTTTTGATTCGTGACACATATTGAACCAAAATACACTTGCTATAAGACTGATAAGCAATAAAATGACCCTGTGTCTTCTTTTACTAAGTAAACCATCTGTAGCGGAAAATTGCCATATGTAGACTGAAATAAGCTGCAACACCTTTTCCTTCCCCAAATCCACATTTAGATAATGACAAACAAACTTTAAGGAAGAATATTTTATACCCTCAAAGTTGCTTAAAAAATCATTCATTTGAAGCATATTTGAGCTCCTTCTATGTGTCAGCCTAATCGTTTCCAACATGGCATTCACTCGTTTTATTTCAAACTTTGTACATCTTACTTTATTGAGTATATGTAACCACAAATATTCCCAAATAACAAAATATATACCATCTATTTATACGCTAGTCCAATTAACTTTGACTTGGAATATTTTTCCAGTGTTCAATTATTATAATCCTTAAATAAATATGATGTTACTTTGAGTTTAACATGACCATAAAAGTGTTGCTATCAAATTCTACAGCTCTTAGTCTATTTCCTCATCATCCCTCCGATTCTTATGGTGAGATTTTTCTTGTTTCAAATTCTGGCAAATGGCACAAAGGGAGTCAAATAGATATCAAGTTTATAGTTTCCAGCTGACTACCATTGAGAGAAATAGTATATTTTGCAATGTAAGATCATACTTATTGTTGCAGAAGCTATAAAAGAAACATTTATGTCTTTTCCTTTGATATTTAAGTAAAAGAGGGAAACATACTTCCTAGTTTCAAGTAACATTTTTAAATCATTTATTCTCTAACATATACCATTTATTAAAATATTGAAAATGTAAGGGAATTTTAAAGAAAACAATAAAATATACTTACCAAAAACTATTATTTTTCAGAAGGCAGGGAATTTAAAATGATTTATAGAAACATCAGATAGCATTTAATTTTAGACTATATGTTATCTAATTCTAAGGATTTATGCCACAATAGTTATATAATATGATTAGTTTTGAGAGCAAATTTTCACAATGACTTTCAATAGAAGTTGTATCAGTCAGGATCTAGTGAATGAAAAAGAAACCATACAAATTATTTTAACAGAAAAAAATACAGTGCAATGATTTGGAAAAAATGTGTTGAAGTAGGTAGAGACAACTAAGAATACTGGGATGACACTGAAATGCTAACTGCAATGAGCAGATCTCACCTATAGTTTGGGGAACAAAGGGAAAAGTTTGTGATTATTAGAATTTAGGAGTTTAGAGGACAGGTTCTCCGGAGGTGGACACAGTCCTCCAAGTAACAGATGCAGCATGGTTGGTTTTAGTGCCTCTGAAGGAGTTCGATGTGGTTAGTTCTACAAGTTCTAGCAAATAACTGGAGATGAAAAACAATCAATGCTGGAACTAAGCGCTATTGTCAATAAACTAACAGAAAAAGGCAAATCCTATTTTACTTCTTCTGTCTTCCAATCTCATTCTGGTACCCCACATTTGAAGAACCTAATGGAAACCTATTAGGCCAAGCAGAAGTACAGTTCACAGTTTCTGAGTCCCCTGTTCAGTATGATGTTACCGGTGGATCTGTCATATGTAACCTTTATCGTGTTCAGCTACATTTCTTCTATACCTAATTCGTTCAGGGTTTTTATTATGAAGGAGTGCTAACTTTTGTCAAATGCTTTTTGCATAATTATTGACATTATCATACAATTTTTGTCCTTCATTGTGTCAAGGTGATGTAACATGTTTATTAATTTGAGTTTGTTGAACAATCCTTGCATCTCAGGGATAAATCCTGCTTCATTGTGATGAATGATCTTTTTAATGTGCCATTGAATTTGGTTTGCTAATATTTTTTTTTATTTCAGCATATTATGGGGGTACAGATGTTTAGGTTACGTATGGTTTGCTAATATTTTATTAAAGATTTTTGAATCTATGTTTACCAGGGATATTGAACTATAGTTTTCTCTTTTTTGTTTTGCTTTTGTCTAATATTAATTCAGCTAATTCATCTTTATTCTAGCCAGCACTAGCATGATGTATGTTTTTTTCATCCTTTAAATTTTAATGCATTTAAAATTTCACAATTAGATTAGGTTCTCTATGAGTATCATGGAGTGGTATTTTCCCTTTTTAGCAATTTATGCCTTTTAATTTGGTTGTTTATTCGTTTAAGATGATTATTTACACATATGGATATGACGGTCTGGAGCACTATCTTCCACCATGAAGATACAGATTATACCTTCAGTGTAGAGAAGAAGCTAGAAATGATGTCAAATAAATGATAGCTTAGTTGCTATGCCAGTGATGTAAGAATAAGACTGTCTTTCTCCTCATGGTTTTGATTAAAATAAATTATTTTAAGAATTTTCTTTTTCACTACATTATTCTCTAAAATCAGTTTAATTCTAAATATTCCTTACATCTTCAAATACATCTTTGAAATAGTTATGGGCACATTCAATAAACACCAACTAAAAATGCCAAAATATATAGCAAATATGCTTCGTTATATTTTTAAGGTAGAATAACCTGAAAATGTACATAAAACTTTTCATACATTTTCAGTTCTAGTATAACATCTCTGTTATCCTACATGAATCTTTTCTGTCTTTGACTATAATTTATTCATATATTATGCATATTGTATCTAGTACTGAAGACTAGAAATATGTTTGAATTTTATTTCATTTATAGTGTGCATGTTGCCTCTCTATTTTAAATTAACATACTATTAAATTGAAACAAACACATTATTAAATTGAAATAATAATATACATACTAAATATATTACTAAATAATAATAAACATACTATTAAATTGAAATTATCTATCAATAATAAAATGTGGTATATATATACCATGGGGTACTACTCAGTCATCAAAAAAATGGTGAACTAATACCTATTGTATTAATCTGGGTGGAACTGGAGACCATTCTTCTAAGTGAACAGACTTAAACCTAAGGCATGAAACCTTAAGAATTCTAAGTGAAGATGTTGGGAAGACCCTTTCAGACATCAGCCTAGGCAAGGAATTCTTGAAGAAGAACCCCAAAGCAATTGCCGCAGCAACAAAAATAAATAAGTGGGATCTAATCAAATTAAAAAGCTTCTGCGCTGCCAAGGAAACTATCATTAGAGTGAATAGACAGCCCACAGAATGGGAAAAAATATTTTCTCTCTACACATCTGATAAAGGGCTGATAACCAGAATCTATCTAGAACTCAATAAAATCAACAAGAAAAAATGAAACAACCCCATCAACAAATGGGCAAAGGAAATGAACAGAAACTTTTCAAAAGAAGACAGAATAATGGCCAGCAAACATATAAAAAAATGCTCAACATCTCTAATCATTAGAGAAATGCAAATCAAAACCACAATGAGGTACCACCTAACCCCGGTGAGATTGGTCTCTATCAAAAAATCACAAAACA
>CAUYRB010024299.1:0-11195 GCA_963574695.1 Propithecus perrieri | reverse complement strand
ATACACACATTCTATCCTCTCTCTCTCTCTCCCTCTTTTCAAGGAAAAAAATAGAAGAATACACACCAAAATGCTGAATGCAGTTATCTCTGTTTGATTAGTTTTGGAGTGACTTGACTTTTTTTTTTTTTTTTTTTTTTTGAGACAGAGTCTTACTCTTTTTGCCCGGGCTAGAGTGAGTGCCGTGGCGTCAGCCTAGCTCACAGCAACCTCAAACTCCTGGGCTCAAGCAATCCTCCTGCCTCAGCCTCCCAAGTAGCTGGGACTACAGGCATGCACCACCATACCCGGCTAATTTTTTTCTATATATATTTTAGTTGTCCAATTTCTTTCTATTTTGGTAGAGACGGGGTCTCCCTCTTGCTCAGGCTGGTCTCGAACTCCTGAGCTCAAACAATCCACCCGCCTCGGCCTCCCAGAGTGCTAGGATTACAGGCGTGAGCCACCGCGCCCGGCTCCAGGCAGTTTTAATGAACATTAAATATGAAAACCACTGCGTCCAGATGTTGATCTGTCATAGAAGGACAAGAAGCCTATTTGGATAAAGACTGTACCTGTGCAGTCAGAAAGTCAAGCATGAGCTGGAGCATCTGTGAGTGGAGTGAGGGTTCACTCTGGGGAGAAGGATTTTTGGGTTAAAATAGCAAATCAGCAAAGGGAGATTCTGAGTTCAAGATCTAAGTGGGAACTACAATTCTCTAAGTACTACCAGGTCTGCCGTGGCCCAGATTTTCCTGCCTTCTTAACTCCCCCAATGAAAGTTTCAACTGCAAATTTAGTGGCTTAAAGGGAGAAATTCTAATTTTATAATGAAAATCAGTAGAGGAAACAAATTTACTGTTTGAGATTAGCCTTTGTTGCTCCTTATATATAGTTAAATATAATTATTTTAAAAATGACAAACCTCTCTAGATTTAGTTTATGTAATAGGTGGAAGATAAAGGGGAAAGGAGGAAAATATTTCTTGGAGATGAGGCACAGTGAGTTTGCCTATTTTACATCGTCACTGCTAAATTCCTTTCCCTGAAAAACAGTCAAGTTTATTTTCCATAAGACTCACCACCAAATTTCTGTTCCCTAGACGTGGGTCCTACATTGTGTGGATCAAGGATATCAAATAACTAAATATGAAAAAAAAAGAAAGAACAGCTTACAGTTTAGTCCAAGAATAATTCTGTCATAAGGAACTAAAGTTGAAAATTCTCTTTCATGATTGAAAAATTCATGTTAAGCTTAGCAATATTAGTAGCATTAAAATACTTTTTAAGTTATATCCCCAGGACATCCATGAATAATAAAAGCTACAACAAACACTGTTGCCTTTAGTTAAACTTCGTTCTACAAAGATCTTGCTTCTAAAAGAAGAGCGAGACACTAAATTTCCTTTTATCCCTCTCTATCCTTTCTAAAGATATGGACTCATATTTCTAGATAGTACCTTTTAAACTATTTATCAAATATTTACTTAATAAATGTCAACTACCATGGAGAAATACAACTCTCTCAGCCCCTAAAACCATAACATTCAAGACAATTACCAGGGCCATTTACTCAAGTTATCAGATAATTTTCTATTTATCACCTGTTATGGTTTGAATACGGTTTGTCCCCACCAAAATTCATGTTGAAGCTTGGTCCCCAATGTGACAGTGTTGGGAGGTACTGCCTTTCAGAGGTGATTAGTTCATTTATATGGGTTAATGTCTTTCTCATAAGACTGGGTTAGTTCTTGCTGGAATGGATTAGTTCCCGAGGGAGCCGGTTGTTATAAAGCCAGGTGGTGCTCCTTTTTGCACATGCCCGGTTCATCTTTCACCCTATTTTGACACAGCAGGAGGCCCTCACCAGAAGCCACCAGATGCAGGTGACTTGAACTTCCCAGCCTGCAGAATAATGAGCTAAGTAAACCTCTTTTCTTATAAATTACCAAGTCTCAGATATTCTTTATAACAAAACAAAATGGACTAACACAGCACCTGTAACTAAAGCTAGTACAGTAGTAGAGAATGCCGGTACAGATAGAATAAGAATTTTGTTGGGAGATACTGTGAAAGAAAATGAGGACCTTGTAGTAAAATGTTTATTATTAGTTAAGGATGATTATTCTGGTCTTTGTATTTTTTCTTTGCAAGGTATATTTTATTTTTAGTTGTGCAAGTATAATTAGATATCCTGGATTTTAAGCTCCCCAAACTGTGAAAAAGAATGCTTACTTTACTAAGTCTCTAGGCCTAACTTAATAATGTGGTGCTTGAGTCTACAAAAAGTTTGCCTGAATAGAAAACTGTAATGCTTCATGAATATACCAGAGTGGTGTCAAAGTATTTGCTGAGATAGTTCTCAAGACGTTTGTCAGCCCAAGTCGTCTTTTAAATGTGCTAACAAACTCCACATTCATAACATTTCCCAAATTTCACAAAGTGTATTGTAGGAATCTTGTACTGATATTAAAAAATTACTACTATTATTTTCTACTCTGAGGCATAAAGTTAGGGAGCAACTGAGAAAAGGAGCTACTTGCTTAAGAAAATAATTACCATCTTAAGAGCGGACCCAGATTTCATGGATAAAAGGGAAAGTCTAACTGAGTGAACAAAATAAAAATATTGAAAAATATCTAATTCTCTAATGCACCACAGCGACAATTTTACAACTTAATCTCTCTGCTATAATGAATACATGCTATGAGAGTCCAGGTTTCTGGTTATCTGAGGTAGCCGCTTAATGACTGGCAATTTAAATTCATTCATAATCACAGCTAAATTCATTACAACTTTCCTACCAAAGCCCTAGAATCGTGGTGTTTATATTGTTGTGATCAGTTTTAAGGAAAATAAAATGCATTCTTAATAATTTCTCTTTCATTGCAACTTTAAAGCATGATTTTCATGTCTCTAACACAAACAGCTACTTTCGAATGCTTTATGAGAACAATCAGATGATTTTCCTCATAGGCAGCAGACTGCCTCATCTATAATGTTCCATTATTTCTTATTCTTCTGTCCATCCTTCCTCTTCCTCAGCATTTCTGCAGGCACTGTGAAAAATGATCAAAGACCTAATTAATGATTCTAAAGGTCTTTGATTAGGTTCTATTATCTCTAAGGAAAATGGATAAAAGAAGGAAGTCCGTATTTGTGGTGAATCTTCTGTGTCAAACGCAGAGTTGGGTGGTTTTCACGCACAATCCTTGTGAATGTCACAGTCCCAAAAGGTAGCTGCTATTACACTCATTTTACATGGGAAGAAATTAAGGCGCAGAGAAGTAACTTGGCAGTAGTCCTACAGATATAAAGGGGCGAAAAATTTTATTTGAACCCAGTTCAGTGTTACTCCAAAGCTTATGTTCTTTGTAAGCTAAATAAAATATTATATCTGGAATATTTACTGGTAAGTTAGTTATATACTTACCTTTATTTAATGACTAAGATTTTCAAAGCTCTGTCACATACATCATACCATTTCAAGACAGCTGGTAAAATGGAGAGCTTGTGAGGGTTGTTGTGATGATTAGCAAAAATGTATATGGAGTATAATATCTAGTGTAAAATGAGTGTGCAGTGGCTATTATTACCATTATTATTATTATTATTATTATTGATCCTGCCAGCAGGCTTAGAAGTTAGGTAGTATAGCTTTCAACATTCCTTTTGGACAGAATTCCTGTACAAAGATTGATTCTTTCCACTTTATACTCCGCAAGTAAGAATTACCTCTAAATGTTTATTCACAAGACATTTACTTATAGGAATCTCAAAACCCAATATTAAACTTCAATTTGTTTGCAATACAGGTAGGCAGGGAATGGAAGGGAAGAAGGTGTGAGACAGGCTTACAATCTTTCCCAGCTGAGTGAGAACTGGAGATTGTGTCTCCTGTCTTCAAAAAAGTCTCCTTTTCCGCTGGACCTAAATGATAAGTAAGGATGTTCTTTGTCGTAAGTTTCATTATCTTCTCACAGAGGGTGATGGAGAGCCCTTCTTTTGGTGTCTTGCTCAATGGAGAGAGGAGTGCCCCCCAAAGAGGTTCAGACCATGCTTGTTAAGGCCACGAGAGTGGCCAGCATGACACAGAGCAGCGCAATGGTTCCGGTTTGACTTCAGCTGCCGCATTCCTGCTCTCCGGATGGTAGGCAGAAAAGTGCAAGAAAAGTGCTCTGTATCAGTGACTCACAGCGAGACAGGAAATCTCAAGCAGATCCACCCTTCCTTCCTGCCCTCCCAAAGAGCTGAGTTGCAGAACCACAGGCTGCAACTAGCCTAAAGTCTTGGTGGGAAGGGCTCAGGCCAAGAGTCAGAGACAGGGCAACTGCAATCAGCTTTCAAAATGGACTAACACATCAGGGCCCTGCCGCAGGGAAAGCACATTCTCTATCCGACATAATACTTTTTCTATTGAGATTTCATTTCGCCTTTTTTTAGTATATCCCTGACATATTCTGGCCTCTATAGTTTTTGAAAATGAAATTGAACCTAGTGTAAAATTCCTTCAATAAAGTTACATGTTTCTCTTCATGTGAGCAGCAAATGATGATGATGATGATGATGACGAAGGCTAACAATTATTACCCCACATACTGCTCTAAGCATTTTGTGCATTTACATGTTAAAACTACTCTTTCAGATACACATTTTTATTGTCCCCATTTTACAGATGAAGAGGCTATCAAAGTGAATGAAAGCCTCTTCAGATGCCCAAAATTGTTTTTAAACCTCACAAATAATAAATAAATAAAGCAGAAACAAAAAAAAATCATAAATGATGCTGCTGCTTGCAGTCATTTGTTGTAAGAGTCAAATGAATAAATGGTACAAAATGATGATCTATATGTTTCCTGCATTTGGCCAGAGTCAGTAATCTATTTCCAATTCATTCATAAAACTAAAAAAAAAAAATCCCTATTAAAAGTCAAAACTCTGCAAGGAGTTGTTAAAACAGACCAAATAAGTCAGCATTTTTTGTCAAGTCCATTTCATTCTCTTCCCATGGGGTAGCAATGTCACAAAGTAGCAGAAGTCTGCCTTATTGTGTGTCAATGAAGAAACTAGGTCTTAGGTGAAAAAACCATTTATGGGTGTGTGTGTGCATGTGTGTGTGTGTGTGTGTGTGTGTGTGTGTGTAAGAGAGAGAGAGAGAGAGAGAGAGAGAGAGAGAAACAGAGAGAGATAGAGAGGCTATCTTTCAATTCTCACCTCCTTTTATTTTCCTGCTCTCCCCAAACACTCAACCCAAACCTTGTGTTCCGGCCATGCCAAGATAATTCTAATGTACTTGTTCATTGTCTCATGTCTTTGAATATGGTGCTGTTTCTCTGTCTAAAAAGCCATTTCCTTCTATTCCACCTAGCATGTACCTACAAATCCTCTAACACTCAGTATTCTTCTATCTATCTGCTCATGTACTTAAGGAGTATTTACTGAACACCAATTATGGGACAAACATGAAGGTGGGAAGAACAAGCTACTGTTCTGATGGAGGGTGTATTCTGGTGCAGAAATAGAGACAGAGGAATGGAAATGAAACTTAAGAAAGCAAAAACAAAGAATGGGCCAGGTATGGTGTCTCACACCTGTAATCACAGCACTTTGGGAGGCTGAAGTGGGGAGATTGCTTGAGGCCAGGAGTTCGAGAGCAGCCTGGGCAACATAGTGAGACCTCGTTTTTTAAAAACTTAGCAAGGCATGTTGGCACACACCTTTAGTCCAGCTACTTGGGAGTCTGAGGCAGGAGGATGGCTTGAACCCAAAAGTTGGAGGCTGTAGTGAGCTATGCCACTGCACTCTAGCCTGGGCAAGAGAGCAAGACCCTAGTCTCTAAAAGAGAGAGAGAGAAAAAAAAAGAAATAGTGGGGAAGAGAGGGAAAGGAGGAACAGAACAAGGAAGCAAAGAAGGAAAGAAACACAGAGAGAGGAAGGAAAGAGAAGGAGATGGGAAAAAAAGACTAACAAAAGATGGCTAGTGTCATGCAGGGTCATATGACAGCCAGTGACTGGATGATTACTTACATTAGGTGCAACATAATTTTTTTGGCGTAACAATCATGTAGAGATAGGAGAAATAGCATTTTGGCAGCACGAACCACTGGTTCAAAGGTACTAAGCCTAGAGAGTAACTCATGGTTCCCAAAGAACTGAAAGGATCCGGCATGATTGTGATACAGTCAGGGACCAGATCCTGTTGGCTTTGTATTATTAAGAACAATGAGGTTTAAATTGAAAATTATAAGCAGAGAATTGATACAATCTAATATATATTAATAAATCACTCTGGCTACAGGGAGTGCACTGGATTTTAGGAAGTCAAGTGAAGGAGCAGAAAGATAGTCAGAATACAGGTGCGTGAGTTAAACCAATTCCATCTCCTCTTTCTTCTCTGCGCTCACACGACATTTTGTAAATACTCAATACTAACATTAGCACATTCTTTAAAAACTGATTTATATTTTTTTCTCTTCTATTTATATAATAAGAGCCTTGAAATCAGGGATGAACCATCTTTACACAATAAACATCTCCTGCATGAATAAATTAATGAAACGATGAATAAATAATAAACAAGGTCTCTGCCCTCAGAAAGCTTAAAGTCTCTGAAGATAACGACAGACATCCATTTGAATAACCAGATAAAAAAATGAATCATTTACATTGCAGAAGAAAGAGAAAGCATTATATCTGAAGGGCAGAGGAGGGAGAAAACATATTACCCAAATGAAGATGTGATACTGAATTGGACCGTTAGGGTCCGATGTTCTTTAACACAGTACAATGTTAAACCAATATGGCAGGAGTGTACAGAGAACAAATTGAGGTGGCTTCTACTTCTGCTGTTTCAAAGTTTCAGAAAATGGCTATATTTAGACTCAGAGTTCTTGTCAATGTGAAACTCAAATGACTCTATTGAGAAATTATTTCTTCTTCTGGACCATTAAATAAAAAGTAAACAAAAGTGTCAGATCACTTTTGGATTGTCCAAATTACAGCAAAACCCTGACCTGGGATAAAGTGCTGACATTCTAAATGTTTCTTCTTGGAGTTATGCGAAGGTCAATCGTGAGAAAGAGTGAACTTTTTTACAGGTTTGTTTCCTTCCTTCGTTTTTGCCTCTCTCCTTAGAGGCCCCCCTGCCTCTACCCAAATATTCAGGCCCTTTTGTTGCACAAACAATAATCAAGGTCCTTTCTACTCAGTCCCTTTCCCTTCCTGCATTACTTTCCCTTCCCTAACCTACCTCAACAAGCTATGTATGCTGGTTAGACTCTGCCTCACCAAACAACATAGCGAAACTTGGTAACTTAAGACAACAATCCTTTATGATTTCTCACAATTATGTGGGTGATGGTTCTTCTACATTAGACATCTGGATTTCAAGCAGCATGATCTAAAATGGCTTCCCTCTCACATCTGAGGCAACAGCTGGGATAACTGTGATGTTTAAGGCCTTTCTTCCATGTGCTCTCATCCTGGAGAAGGCTAGTTCACATGGTAGCAGAAAGATTTTCAGCAGCAGAAGGCAAACCCTATGTGAGAGCACTTTTCAAGCCTCTGAAACACATAATTTATTGAGATGGGATCTCACTATGTTGCCCAGGCTGGCTTTGAACTCCTGGGCTCAAGCAATCTTCCAGCCTCAGCCTTCTAAGTAGCTGGGACTACAGATGTGGGACATCACACCCAGCCTGTATCACATTGCCTAATGTCCCATTGGCCAAAGCAAGTTACCTGTCCAAGCCTAGGATTAAAGGCCAGAGAAATATACTCAGCCTTTGGTGGGAAGCATAACAAAAAATCCCATTGCAAGGGGGCATACATAAGGGATATATGTAATTTGTGACCATTTTGTGATCTATTACACCATCATTTAAATTAAATTAAATCCCATAAATTGAATTCACAATAAGGAGATAAAGACTACTAACAAAGTGGTTTGCTTCTTAATATGGCAAAATATCTCACCTCAAAGGAACTGAGCTCCAGAATCAGAATTCCAGGTACAGTGGCAGACAAGAAAGGGCTCCAGTCCTGATCTATGGGCAGCCACCTAGCTGAACACAGATTCTGCACTATCTCCCCCACCCCTGCTCCTTAGAAAGTTGCATCAAAGTGTGTTTGAGAGGCACGATTTGACTCATAGAAGAGAGTGTATCAATCACTTGACCCTATCAAATATCTGGTACATAACTACTTGGCAACTATTGGTGAGATTAGTTAATTCATGTGTGTGTGTGTGTGTGTGTGTGTTTGTGAGTATAGTGAAAGAGAGAGAGAGGGAGGGAGGGACAGTGAGTGTGCACAAACAGTAGCTCCATTCCAAATACTGTCCTAGGGAGTCAAGAGGCATCATGGCATATTGGAATTGACGTGGGTTTTAAAGTCAGATGAACATACTGCCTGTGTAAATTTGGGCAAATTTCTTAACCTCTCTGAGCCTTAAAGTCCCAATCTATAAAATGGGTATAATACCTTTGCTACAGGATCATTATGAAAGTTAAATAGAATTAAATAGAATGATATACATAGAACACCTGGAACAACACATGACTCATTATAGACATTCAGAAATTAGCAGAAAGCGGGAGCCAAACCCAACTTCCCATACACATTTCATTCCTCGCTCTTTCCTCCCTTCGGCCCCAGTACTGCTTTCCCGTGGTTGCCTACTTCCTTCCACCTACCTGCCCCACCTAGACCAGTTCAATCAGAGAAATGAGCATGGCAGGGAATAGGAGAGTTAAGCTGCATCATTAGGTTCTACCAGTAAGAGGTTGTTCCAGCTCAGGCAGTAGGAGGTAGTTAAAGCAATGGGAAGAGTGACCACAACAATCTGAGACCTCTAAAAGTAAGCCTCTGGCTATTCATTGTCTGCCATTATGTCGTAAAACCGCACAGCATAAGCAACTGCTTATACTCAGGTTTGGCCTTGGTGAATTTAGCATGCAGAAATTATGGGTAGATTTCAGTCAAACATCGCAGACAGAACACGCGCCCTTCCTTCTTGACCTCTCCACCTCACATCCACTGAAATGCTTGTTTTTAAAAAAATATATACAGAGAGGAATAAATTCATAATAAATCCCAGGATCATGGAATTAAATTAATTTACATATATTTCTCCAAGACAAGTGGAGGATGGGGTCATAGACTGCCTGGATTCAAATGTCAGCTCAGCCAATCATGAGCTATATGATATTCAATAACTCTGTTTCCTCATTATGAAATGTGGGTAATTATAGGACCTACTTTGTAGGGTTGTTGTGTGGATTGGCCAAGCTTACACACAATCTAAGCACTTAGGAGCGTTGCTGGAATGCTGCTCAGTAAAAGTTAGATTTGTAGTTATAAGCTGAAGCCAAAAAATCTACAACCAAGAAATTAAAACAGAAGAAAGCTGGAAGTTCAAAGCTTGAAATTGGCAAGACTGCCAGGGGAAAGTTAGGCAGAAACCAAGGATATCAGTTTAACATCTACAGAAAACCTTCACAAGTCCACCTTCACCCCATTCTCCACTCCCACATGGAGGAGTGATGTGTCTGCCTAATTAAACTAACACCAAAGAGGTAGTCTCTAACGAAGTTGAACAACATGCCTACGAAGGGCCAAGGCCCGGCCGTGTGGTACCTGGCATATAACTAGTGTCCTCTGTTTTTGTTGACTAAATGAGTGATTTAGCTTAAGGAGATCACCAAATGATACATGAACAAAGGAAGCCACTCCTAGGCACCTTTTCTGAAACTTCTCTATGTGAAAAGGTAAGAGCCTGAAAACGTTTTGAGAGAAGAAACAAATTATCTGCAAAGAAATGAGAATCTGACTGGTGTCAGTCTCCTCAGCAAAACTGGTTGCTGAGAATATCATGGAAAATGCTTCAACAGTTCTGCGGGAACATTCTTTTGAAACTAGAATTGTATACCTATCTAAATTATTTTTCAAGTCCAAAAGACATTTTTAAACATGTAAGTGCTTAGAGATTTTACCTCCCATGCATGCTTTCTGGGGAAAAAAAAAACAACAAAACAATTACTTAGGGAAGTACTAGAACAAAAATAAAAAGTAATCCAAGACAAAGAAGATCATGGCAGCCAAGAAAAAAGTGAACTTGACCTAGAAATCCATGAAAGATAATTGTTGGATAAGAGCCGTTCGGCAAGCTTAGAATATCAACAGTCCAAATAGTAATAAGAAATCAGAGGACTCTGAAGAATAAGTCTTCAAGTAAAAATATCCCTTCAGCAAATATTCTTATTAAGGAACTGGATGATCTTTGACAAGATGAAAGCTGAAGGCATGTTATAATTCTGTCCACAGAAAAAGAACGTTAATTAGAAATTCAAATCCCCGAAAGGGTATATAAAGAAATCATGGTCTAAATATAAAACAAGCTATAATATTATGTGATATTTAGATAAATTGAAGAAAAGAATCATTTTGACCTTGACACTTGAAATATTGTTCAAGTAGTACAGGTTCATTAACACAGGGTTATATCTCCTTCTTTATGGGTCTAATCATGCTGTTTTTTGCCTTAAATAATAATAGTCTCATTATTATAATAGCACAAAATCTTTTTACTAAAAAAATGTTTTAGTCAATCTATTGGAAAAATATAGAATAATCAACCATCAAAAACAGAACCCAAGGCCCGGCGCGGTGGCTCACATCTGTAATCCTAGCACTCTGGAAGGCAAAGGTGGGTGGATGGTTTGAGCTCAGGAGTTCGAGACCAGCTTGAGCAAGAGCGAGACCCTGTCTCTACTAAAAATAGAAAGAAATTAGCTGGACAACTAAAAATATATAGAAAAAATTAGTCGGGCATGGTGGTGCATGCCTGTGGTCCCAGCTGCTTGGGAGGCTGA
The DNA here is from genome assembly GCA_963574695.1 of Propithecus perrieri. Taxonomy (NCBI): domain Eukaryota; kingdom Metazoa; phylum Chordata; class Mammalia; order Primates; family Indriidae; genus Propithecus; species Propithecus perrieri. The sequence continues at coordinate 346 of CAUYRB010024299.1, read as the reverse complement.
GGCAGGAGGATCACTTGAACCCAGGAGTTTGAGGTTGCTGTGAGCTAGGCTGACGCCACGGCACTCTAGCCCAGGCAAGAGAGCGAGACTCTTTCTCAAAAAAAAAAAAAAAAAAAAGAAAGTCCCTGAATTTTATGTAACTGAGACGTTCCCAAATTTATCTGGCCAGGAGCCTTTTCTGAATGTGATACCTATTAACCACTGTTTGGAGTTTGAGTTCCATGGAATGAAAACAATATGAAAATGCTTAAAATAATATTTATTTTTCTGATACTTGTGTTCTTTTGCTTAAATTCTCTCACAGATTTGTGGGAAAAGTGAATCTGCATTTAAAAAAAAAATCACT
>CAUYRB010024298.1:0-22763 GCA_963574695.1 Propithecus perrieri | reverse complement strand
GGAGATGGCCGCGGCCACTCCACCTGCCAGGAAGTCCTTGATGAAGGACACAGCGGCATCTGTCATGTTGAATTGAAAGAGGAGGCAGGCGACTGCGGGACAAGACCAGGCCGGGAACCGGCTTTGACTCCGGAGCTGTGGGGCGGAGCGGAGCAAATGGCCGATTTATATACCGGGAGCCGGCGTCTGAGCGGGCGGCGTCGGGGGCTGGGCCGAGGGCGGGCGCTAAGCCCTGGCGCGCGCGGCGGCAGAGCTGCTGAGTGGCTCCGCGCCCGGAGGGAGGAGCCACGGAGGCAGAGCCGGGGGCCGCCCTCCCCGCTGCCGGGCTTGCCCGCAGCACCTGACCGCGCCGGGGGAAGGGGCGGGCGCAGGGGATGCCCGGGACCTGAACGCTGGACCCTGAGAGAGGCCTCGGAGTGGGGAGGAAGGGTGAGGTCACGGCGACCCTGGACAAAAACCCCTGGAGCAGGACGGGACTAGGGTGAGGCACAATTGTTACAGGATATCCTCCGAAAAACCTCAGTAATCAGTACATAGTATTTAATGGAGTATTTTTTATTTTTTTGAGACAGAGTCTCGCTCTTGTCCGCCCAGGGTAGAGTGCAGTGACGTCATTATAGCTCACAGCAACCTCAAACTCCTGGGTTCAAGCGATTCTCATGCCTCAGCCTCCCGAGTAGCTGAGACTACAGTCACACGCCACCCCGGCCTGGCTAATTTTTCTATTTTGGATAGAAACAGGTCTTGCTACCAGCTCAGGCTGGTCTCGAACTCCTGAGCTCAAGCGATCTTCCCACTTCCGCCTCCCAGAGTGCTAGGATTCCAGGCGTGAGCCACCGCGCCTGGCCTTAATGCAGTATTTTAAAAACTTCATGTAGGCAAACTGCAGCCTACTGGTCAGTCGCCTGTGTTTTGTAAGTAAAGTTTAACTGGAGTCCCAGGACTGGGGAAGCAAGTGAGGCAAAGTCATGCAAGTGCCGGTTGGCATCCTGTCTTTATTTTAGATTTTGATCATTTCTTCATCGTGGATTTTTGCGTTGCTTTTGTGAAGGAAAATAAAAAGCTCAGGATCCCCCCCACACCTTATGTAAAAGGGAAGGTCAAGCTAGGAGGCTGAGTCATGCAACACCCCCTTCCAAATGAATGGCTGTTTCTAATAAGCATCAGCCCATCCCCTTGGAAAGGTAAAAGGCCTCAGGCACCTGAAAAGGACAGTCCCCACAAATCATTCATAAGGAAATTCTTTGCTGACTTCCTATAAACAAGGACATGCAAATTGTGACTTTGGCTAAGTCTGGCTCCCAAAAACTAAAGTCTGTTGTTTCTACACTAATAAACATTGATTACAAGTTTATCTTCCCACATGCAGAACAGAGACAAGATCAAACATTCTTCCACTTACCCAGGGGCATTTACATAATTGATGCTTCCTTCAGTCCCTTTTTCTCTTGGAACATTCACCTTATTTTATGTAAAATATAGATTTCCTGGGCCTCACAAGAATGTAACTATTTACCTCTCTCCCCCCTCCCCCCCTTTTTTTAATCCTCTAAGCCTTCCCTTAAATACTAAAGTTCCCAAATTCCCCTTTGGAAAAACAGTCTCAGATTTGTCTGTGGTTTGTGTTTTTCCTGGGTGCGTCCTCAAACTTTGGCTTAATAAACCTCTATTGATTGAGACCTTTGCCTCAGTCACTTGTATTGGGTTGTCACTTTTGAGTTTTTGGAATAGTGTATCAAAAATCATTTATCTTGATTAGTGAGTTGTTTGGAGCCAAGCCGAGTCCCTCACTCTCCTCACCGTAGCCTCCACTGCCCTGGAGCTTTACCAGTGAAGCCAGAGAAAATCAGGGGAACAGCAGAGCCAGGACACTGCCAGCATGCCCAGACTCTGGTTTTCAAATACAGTTTGACAAAGATCTTGCTAGGAATTGGCCTGGGAGAGTCCAAAGGACTGGACTGGGGGTGGGGAAATGATTTTAGGCCAAAGGCAAATATAGAGGTTGTGCCCAGAAGGTTAAAAGGCTTAAGAAGGTTAAGAACTAGGTTGATATTTGACTCCCTGGCCCCAAGTAAAAGGCTCTTGAATTTAATAGATTTCTGAAACCCAGAAATGTTTAGAAGAATCAATATAATTATTACTAGATTGGCAGCCATTGTGTCAATGGACAATTGCTTACTGAGCCACGTTATCTCTGCACTGGGTAAGCATTTGCCACACATGTCTTTAAAAACCTCCTTGTTAGCTTGGGTGCATTCCCTCAGATTCAGAACAGGAACAGATAGTGCAATCTCAAATCTCGTGTCTAAGTAATCATAACAGTGTTTACAAAAATAAAGATAACTGTTGAAAACTGCAACTGCAGCTGAACCTTAGGTTCCCAGACTTCGGAATTCCCAAAAGGAAAGTGCCAACAACAGTCCTTTGTACACTGAAGGCATAGTGGACATAGTGGACATATCCCTTGCTTTCCTGTTCTGCCCTCTCCCACCTTCTCTAGATCTGCCTGGTAAAGGACCCAATTCTAGGGTTCCTCTAGGATTCTTAGGCCCTTCCTCTATAAGTACGCATTGCGATTTTTCAGTCTTCCCAAGAACCCCAGCAATCCAAAGTGATGCACACAAACTGTAGGTGTTCCAAGGAACAATTTTGAATCTGGCTTTGTTGATCCTGGGGGAAATCTTTGACCTGCGCTAGTCTGATTAGAACAGTGAGGCAGCTGGATACAGAAATGACCTTGCTGCACAGTTTCAGAGAATGGTAGAGTATATCCTCTGAAGGTGATAGTCACTTCTCTACTTCTGGTGAGTAGAAGCAACAGCTAAAGCAAAATGCTACAGAGGGTTTTATTTGGAGGAAGGTGGTTTTTATAATGCATTTCAAAATAAAACTCAATTTTTTTTCTAGTCTGAACTCCTGACATTCTGATTAATGCATTTCTATTCAAATGTTAATCACTCCTCATTACACTTCCCCATTTCACTCATGTACCCCTTTTCTACATGTGACCTTTCCCTGGCCACATCTGCTACTCCACTTGAGCGTCATGCCCCTACTGTATTCTATTCCAGAGTTCTTTTACCATTTCAAGCACTTCCACATTTATTGTTTTGTCAGATTTTTTTTCCTCCCCACAAAAAAATCTGATCAAATAATTACATAGAATTTGTCCCTTCTAAGTCTTTGGGTGACTAAGTGTAGTTTTATTGAAGATGGGTCATTTAAAAGCAATTTGATGCCACCACTTGGTTTTTTTGCTGAATCCACTGTAAGCTGGACCTCCCCTAGTTTTCTGTTACTATGTGTACTTCAAGGAGTCAGATGTTCTCAAAAGTGTCAAGGTGATGAAAGACAAAGACTGAGGAACTGTCACAGATTAAAGGAGACTAAAGAGACATGACGACTTAATGCAATGTGTGATCCTCAGTTGGATCCTGGACCAGAAAAAGGACATTGATGATACTATTGGTGAAATTCAAATGTCCGTAGATTAGTTAATAGCATGTACCAATACTCTTCTTGGTTATGGTGCTTATGTAAGATGTTAACATTTGGAGAAGCTGCGTAGAGGATATATGGAAATTCTTTGTATCATTTTTGCAGCATTTTAAAAAGTCTGAAAGTTCAAAAAATGTTAAAAGAAAGAAGAAGAAGAAGAAAAAAAGAATCCAGGAACAAGAACACAGGAAAATAGATAATAATATTAATAATGAGATGATGATGTTGATAATGATATGTGGCTGGTCAATTCATCACACAGTGCTGTGTTAGTAATTACTGCGTTTCTGGAGCTATGTAGAATACAAGTCTGATAAAGAAAAAGGAACTAAAGCTTAGGTCGTGCCTAGTAATTTCAAGAAAAAACAAGGAAGAGGGTCAGAAATGATACCTAAGTACTCAAATATCTATGTACCAACACCCAGAATATGGGTAATAAAGTGAATGTAAAATTTTAATACAAGGAGGAGCATGCAATTTTATAGGTATGGTTCAGACTTGGTAGGATGGGACTTCTAGCTGGTGTCTGGAAAAGGAAAGTTAAACTTGGTTCAGAGAGATACTATATAGGAGGAGAGAGGAGCAGTAATATATCAAGAATATATAACCAGTAGTACATTGGCTGGAGGGTGAAAAGCATTAAGTGAAAATGAAAAGGAAAAATGATAGTGATTGTAATTATGGAAGTATGAGAGACTGCTGAAATAGATAAAAGATATGAATAGTACTCCATAAAACTGTCACATAGACGAGAAAGGGTGATCAGAGACATAGACCATCTGACTACCTGCTAAAAATTTCATTATTCCGGTAGCAGCACATCTGATAAATTCTCAACTCTCTTACTGATACGGTGTAATTACAGTTCTCACAAGAATGAAGAAGCAATGAAGTAAATTGCTAAACTGGGTTTAATCCTGACAATAAATTAGAAAGATCTTGTTAGCAAAGTGAAAGTGACATGAATCTTGGGGAAAGTGACCATCTGGACCATCCATTAAGCAAAAAAAAAAAAAAAAAGCTGGGCATGGTCGCACAAGTGTGTGTGTGTGTGTGTGTGTGTGTGTGTGTGTAAGGTAGACTTCAAAAGGATCAGAGAAAAGATCAATATGCTCTCCTGGCTAAACGTCCACAGAGAAAGATAGCTCAAGGGGGAGAGGGATCCAAAATGAAAAATCAGAACTGTACAATTTGGAAAAGTTCCAATGGGAAATTAAAAAGGGAGATAGTTAACAAATTAATGTCCTTATAGATTATTCTCTAATGAGCTGATTTTAAAAAGTACACGTATAGATGACAGAAGGAAGGCTAAGGCTTCCAAGGACAAAGACTGGAGTATCACAAACCTCTAGGGACTGAGTCATAAAGGCTAAAGTCCAGAATAAACCCAGGCTTATAAAATGGGAAGGACCACAATAAAGGGTTCTAATGCTATATTTAGTGCAAGGCATTTAAGGATGAGGACATACAGCTTAATGGTAGCATGTGTGAAAAAAGAGAACCAGGGATCTTAGTTGACTGTGAGTTGACAATGCCAAAAAATATCAATGAGTCTTGAGTTGGACCAAGAGAATGGTGGTAGTGAACAGATCAGAGGAACTTCCACTTCCACTTGGTTCTCTGCTGGCTGGCTGGCCTGCAGAGTTTCATGTTCAATTCTGGATACCGCATTTAAGAGGACATTAACAAACTGGAACATATTCAAACAAGGCAATCGCGAAAGCGAAGTGTCTATAAATCATGTCCTATGGGAAATGGCTGAGTGAATGAGAGACATTTAACTTGGAAAGAGGTTTGGGTGAGGGAGGGACATCATAGCTGTCTTCATAATTGAAGGACTGTCTGGTAGAAGAGAATTAGACATTCTATATGGAATTAACACCAGCTGGTAGAAATTTCATGAAGGTAGAATTCAGATCAACAAGAAATTACTTTCTAAGAATGACCTACTTAAAGGTGGAATGGGTTCCTGTATGATGTGGTGAACTTATTGTTACTGGAAATGCTAAAAGTTGAGGCCGAATAGCCACTTGCTAGGGTTGCTGTAGAGGAGATTGCTGTGTTGGTTGGGAAGAGAGTTCTACACCCTTTCCGATTCTAAGATTATATGGCTCTACACTTTTGTAACCATAAGATTGAATGGATTTGAGCATCTGGGTTTGGGAATCTGGGGCAAAATAGGAAGAGAGAGGTAATTTAGCCTAGTGGTTAAGAGGGTGGGCTCTGGAGCCAGACTGCTTGAGTTCAAATACTGGCTCTGCTGCTTTCCTGCTGCCAGGCCTTGGGTAAGTTGCTTAACCTCTCCAGACTTCGATTTCTTCAGGTGTAAAATGGGAATGATAGTTTTACCCATACCTCGAAGGACTGTAGGGACAAGTAAATGAGATAATGTATACATAGAACAGCATTTGATACGTTTGATTTTATTTATATTGAGAAAAATACTAACTTAGGTTGACCAACTCTGAATTTCAGTGAACAGTTTACTCCAACCCTGCTTAAGTATGGTGGTAAGCCAGTTCTCTGTCCCAGAAGGATCCTATCTATAATTTGGTAACCATGTCAGAGACCATTTAAGCAGGATTTATTTCCCTAAGAGGCACCCAGAAAAAGCACTCTCGGTTTTCAGACCTGGCTTACATTTCCAGTATGGAAGATGTAACATCACAGTTGTGTTTGTAGTGTAATTACTGAGGAGAAAGCAACGCTCCTCATTTGTGGGCCAATCTTCCTGTGTCTAGTCTCTCACTGCTCCAGCTCCTGGAACAGTGTTGCTCGTGTTCAGTTTTCATCACATCCTCTGTGTTGCACAAGAAACTAGTGACTCCCCTTTGCTTATTGGATCAAACCTGAACTCCTCAGCTTAGCATTTGAAGCCCCTTTTTCTTCCCCTCCCCCCAATAGTTGGAAGGATTTTATTAATATTTCTGGCAGGCTTAGAATGCAGTTGATGCAGTTAGCCCTGGGGTAACTGCTTCAAACAAAACAGACTTATTGAGGTATAATTATCATACAATAAAACTGTATATAGAGTACACAATTTTATATGCTTTTTTCATATGTATACACCCGTGAAACCATCACCACAATTAAGATAATGAATGTATCCATCACCATCCCAGATTTTCTTGTGTCCCTTTGTCATCTCTCTATTCCCAAGCAACCTTTGATCTACTTTCTGTCACTATAGATTAGTTTGCATTTCCTAGAATTTTCTACAAATGGAACCATACGGTATGCACCCCTTTTTTTTGGTCTGGTTTCTCTCACTTGGCATATTATTTTTTGAGATTCATCCATGTTGTTGTATATATCAATAGTTAATTCCTTTCTATTGCTAAGTAATATTCCATTGTATGGATATGCCACATTTCATTTATCTACTCATCAGTTGGTGGACATTTGGATCATTTCCACTTTTTGCCTATTATGAATGACAGTATATAAGTTTTTGTGTGGACATATGTTTTCATTTCTGGGGTATATACCTAGGAGTAGAATTGTTGGGGCATATGGTAACTCTATGTTGAACCATTTGAGGAACTGCCAATGTTTTTTCCAGAGTGATTGCACCATTTTACATTCCCAACAGCAGGCTATGAGAGTTCCAGTTCCTCCACATCTTGAGACCTTGCTTTTCTTTTAGATCAAATGTTTTTATTTTTATATACACATGTAGGAAGGAAAATGGAAGTGGTTTCTTACCATTTCATTGCAATTGTACATATATAAGTTTAACTCCATTTTAAAAAGCCATATTAGCAATATTTGATACACTTTAATACATTTTCCAAGCTGTGACTATCTTCAAAGCCTGTACATATATATTTTGCTCTGTTGATCTCCAACTTTAATCTGCATAAGACTAAATCACTTTATGGGAAAAAAATTTATATATATATGTGTGTGTATACACATATTTTTTTCAGGAAGTTTGGCATAACACCCAGGATCCCCAGGTGAGTCAACTGAAGATGGATCAGAGATTCATATTTGATAAAGGTGTATAACAACTTCTGATTTCAAAAGAAACATAATGTATACCTGAAATTTTATTTCAAGGTTCCTTTTAGAAATGTGAGCAAAAAATATTTATTTCAGGACCTAATATGTCATATTTATTTTCTGATGACTATTCCAGCTGTATGTACTTTCTTTTATGTCAAACACACACCCCTGTGTTTCCATCGTCCCATTGCAACATTTCGGTGCATAAATAACAGCTGTCAAATGCACCTATTATATCAACTAGTTTTGGATGTTACTTTTATTTTTGGCTAGCAACAACAACAAAAGGGAGAGGTGCAAATGACTGAAGAATGTATTTTTGGTTTCTACTACTAGACTACTTTCCCTATTTCTAGCCCTTCTTTCTCCAATTTTCTATTGTTGTTACACTTGTTTTTTCCCTCCTTAGCGTATCTGTGATTAGATTAGAGGCACCTGTATTATAGTGGCTTGTACCAGGGTTTCCAGTCAGCATGCCTGGGTTCAAGTCCCATCTTGAGGCCTTTCTTTAGCCACCATCTCCTCAATGTTATTTTTGTTGCTTCCCCCTCCCCCAGAAGTTTCTTCCCATCCATTCCGTTGGTGGTCTCATTCAGTCCCTTGGCTTCAAATGCCATCTCTCTGCTGATGACACCCAAATTTCTATCTCCAGTCATCACTCTTCCCTGAACTCCAGACTTGTCCCTATTATCCTGAAATAATTATCGATGGTGTTCTGGTATATTAATTCCCCATTGCTGCCATAACAAATTACCACAAACTCAGTGGCTTAAATAACGCAAATTTATCATCATATAGTTCTGTAGATCACAAGTCGGACATGGGTCTCACTGGGCCAAAATCAAGGTGTTGGCAGGGCCACGTTACTTCCTGGAGGCTCTAGGGGAGACTCCGTTTCCTTGTTCGTTCAGGTTGTTGGCTAAATCCAGTTCCTTGTGGTATAAGACTGAGGTCCCATTTCCTTGCTGGCTGTCAGCTGAGGCTCATTCCAGCTTCTAGAGGCCACCCCCATTCCTTGGCTCCCCCAGCACCTTTGTCTTCAAAGCCAGCAATGGTGAGTCAAGTCCTTCTCAGGCCTCATTTCTCCTGCCCCTTCTTCCATCCTTGCATCTCTCTGACCTACTCTTCTGCCTTTCTTTTCCACTTTTAATGACTCCTGTGATTAGAATGGGCTTACCCGGATAATCCAGGATAATCTCTCCATCTCAATGTCTGTAACAGTAATCACATCTGCAAAGTCTCTTTTGTCATGTAAGGTAATGTATTCACACATTTTGGGGACTAGGGTGTGGACACCTTTGAGGCGCCATTATTCTGCCTACCACAACTGGTTTGGACAATCACACGGACAGCCTGTGCTCCAGCCAACTGTCTACTTGACTTCTTTACTTGGATGTCTCATGGGTGGTTGGAATTGAACATGTCGAAATCAGAACTTTTAATTCCTTCCCCCACAACACCCTGGCCCTCTCCAGTCTACCCCACATCAGCAACATCACCTACCTTGTTACTCAAGTCAAAAGCCAAAAACCTAGATGTCATCCTTGATTTCTTCCTTTTACGCCCTACATTCAAATTGCTCGGCAAATCCTGAATCCACCTCCAAAATATGTCTTGAGCTCATTCCCTCCTCTCCATCTTTACTGCCACCATTCCAGTCCACGCCATCCTTTCTTGCTTAGATTTCTGGAATAGCCTCTTAACTGGTTTTCCCACTCACAGTCTTGCTTCCTTCCAATCCATTCTCCGTTCTCAACCACAGTGATCTTTTAAAAATGAACGTCAGAGTTCATCGTCTTTTTTGCTTCAAAACCTTCAATGCCTTCCCATCGCATTTAGAATAAAATCTAACTTCTCATTCTGGCCCACAAGGCCACGTACGATCTGGCCAACCTCATCTCATCTCTGTCTCCAACCTCATCTCATCCCAATCTCTCACTCGCTACCAGACTTCCACACTCGTTCTTCCCTTTGCCAGGAATGTTCTTCCCCCTAGTTCTTTGCATGGCTTGGCTCATTATGTTCTTCTTTCAGATCTCATCTCAAATTTCACCTCTCAGAGTGGCCTTCCCTGGCTCCCTGATCTAAAATATTCCCCTTGCCCCCACATAATTTTCTAATGAAGCACCTGTTTATAAGCACCCTCATAACATTACAGTGTGTACTTACCTAACTTATTGATTAGTTTGTTTGTTGACTGCCACCCTCACTAGATCATCAGCTCCATGAGGGTAAGGACCTTATCTGTCTTTTTGTCACTGTGTCTGTAGCACCTAGCAGCTGTTGAATAAATGCACAAAGCCCATCTCACACTATCCCAAACATCTTTTGCTCGCTTCCATCTGTGACGCTGCATACGCCCTGCCTTCAACTTGCAATGCCTTCCAACCTGTTCTTGACCAATTAGTATCCCCTCCCTTCCTTCAAAACTTAGTTCAACACTCACTACCTCCCCAAACCCCTGCTTGTACTAATCCCTCTCTCCTATGATGATCCCTTTAATCCTTTTTTCAGTAAGTATACATTGAGCTCCTTGGCAATCTTATAAATAGTTGATACTAAATTATCACACCTTTGCTTGTATTTGCTTTATAATCATAGTCATTTCATGTATGTAGGTATGTTTCATTCCTTAAAACCATAAGTTACTCCTAGGTCAACATTGCATCACACTTCTTTATTATCTTCCTAAAGTATTTAGTTCAGTGTGGTGCTCACTGCCAGCCATAAAGCAGAAAGGCATTCATACCCTTCATACCACTAACAAAATGAAAATAGCTGTAAGTTTATTTTAGAAACAGAACTAGAGTTTTAGAGTTGTTCTGAAATTAGAAAAATGAGGTATATTCTTTTGCCCACTTAATTTATTGAAAAAAATCAAACCCGCAGCTCAGAAAACATTCCTGGGTGACAATAGCAAGAGCTTAGCTATCTGTTTCATAATACTTGTCTAATACACAGAAGATATTACTATGATGTAAATAACCTAAGGTGAGGATTTTAGATTTAGTAAAAAATAAAGAAAAAATTGTTTTGCAGCTTTCAGAACTTTTTGAAAAGTTCTTTGTTTCAAGGAAAATAAAGAGTAACAAACATGAACTATTCATTCTGGGTAAAGAATTTTCCACCCCCCACACTCTAGCAGATTGGGCTACAGATGAGATTTTCATGTGAGCATTTAACTGCCATTCCCCATAAAACAGTCTGCCACAGCAGTTGGAAAATGAGTTATTCTAGTATTTTTAAATAGGACAAGGTTCTGAGAGTTTAAAGATTTGGCAAGTAGGTATTTACCCATAGTTTTATAACTCAGATTAGTGATAAATGACCAATACATCATTTTTCTTTTCTTTCTTTTTTTTTTTTTTGAGACAAAGTCTCACTCTGCAGCCCAGGCTAGAGTGCCGTGGCATCAGCCTATCTCACAGCAACCTCAAACTCCTGGGCTCAAGTGATCCTCCTGCCTCAGCCTCCCGAGTAGCTGGAAATACAGGTGCTCACCACGACACCTGGCTAATTTTTCTATTTTTAGTAGACACAGGGTCTCGCTCTTGCTCAGGCTGGTCTTGAACTCCTGAGCTCAAGCAATCCTCCCGCTTTGGCCTCCCAGAGTGCCAGGATTATAGGCGTGAGCCACCACGCCCGGCCAATACATCATTTTTCTTTGGAAAATAAAATAGGAAAAAAATATTTGCAACATAATTAAAACTATAACTTAATATTAGATATTAATGCATTTTTAAATGCACAGATAGGCACTATTCAAAAGGTACAGTTATATAAACTTTACATAGAATTTTAAATTTGATTTTTAAAAAATTTAGTACACATTATTAGCCTAGAGTGTTTTTATTCAGTTACATTTTTTTGGGTGCATGTGTCAAATGTTTCATTTGGTCCTCTCTAGGCAACTGGGACATCTTGTGAGAATAACTTAAGTTGACTAAATAACTTATTTTCAAGGTAGGCTTGTAAAGCAAGTTAAAAAGGCAGAGAATTTGGGCCATTTGAACTGTACATGACTTCAATCCAAAGAATGCCTTTGGGGACATAATTAAGCAGTCATGGTAAAAACTGCCTTTCTGAAACAGAAGTTTCTAAGCTTGGGATGCTTCAAATTTCAGTAAAGAAGGATGGTTGTACTACCATAGTGACAACTTTTAAATGTTAAACACTTTCACTTAGTTTCTGACAAGGCATAATTTACACTGTGGTGTGTACACTCAGAAGTCAGCAAAGGTTATGAGTTAAGAACAGTGGTAGTAGGAAGCTTCAGGTCAAACTGAGTCAAACAGGTCAAACTAGGCTGACGTTGGGCCATGTGAGCTTCACGTTGACTACGAGTGACCCTGTGGCTGAGCTCACGATGTGGTATCTGCTCAGCCACTTCAACTACATGTTGCTTTGAGATGTCACGGCCGTGTCCTTTCTTGGGTGTCGTGTTTCTATTCAGAGTGTAAATCGCACATTTTGTCACTACTAGGTTTTGATTATAAAATCTGGTGGAATGCTATCATGACACAGTAGTGTTGGGAAACCTCGTGGTGCAGGTGTTCACAGGGACATCAGTTGGGAGCTTTCAGGGGGTGAATGGTCAAACTGTCTCATTTCCAGGAGCAGCAGACAGGAGTAGCCTCTCATCGCTCCTCATGTGCACAATTAAGAGGCCACGTTTATCTGTGATTGCAACATGCCTTCAGTCGGTACGCTTCCAGTTCCATGCAGTTTCACAGAGTTGGTTTTTTAGACTTCAGTTTTCCAGTTTTGAAGAACTTCTTTAATTCCCGCAATTCCTGGGGCTGCAAACTCTGATCCACCCCTGGCGTCAATTTATAGCTCAGAGGAGACACAGTGTAACCATTTTGGTAAAGACAGATTCTCTTGCAGAATTCAAAGGTGCTAAACATAACTCCAAAATATGGAACTATCTGTTAAAACATAAAATGAAAATTATGTTAAACTCTTAAAAAGAAAAAGTCAATGTGTCTGCAATCAACTTGAATCGGGGTAAACTGAGACAACGGCTGTGCAAAATACAACATGGTAACTCTTTGGAATCAGGGAAGATAACAAAAGGAAAGCTGGCATGGTGTGGGCGGGGGGGGGGCGGCTGGTAGGAATGACAGAGCGACAGAAGAGCATGCCCTGGGGAAGCGCTGGGTCTGGATTCACATGCATGTAGACAATTAGACACCACTGCTTGTCCATACATGCTGGCCCTGACTGAAATAATTTACATGCCAGCTAGTACGAGGTTAGTCCAGAGTTCTTAACCCTTTTTTTGGTCTTGGAGTTATTTGGGAATATGACGCACGTATGTACACACACATACATTTTTGCATATAATTTTAGGATGGGGGTTAGGTTCCCCTTAGGGGTCCATGAACCCCCACATTAGGAATCTCTACGCTAAATGCTCAGCTCTTCTGGGATGGGGTATAAGATACCCCACCACTGCACAGGGTTCCCTCTCTTCAGGGCTAACAGCCAGCCTGCATTCACAGGCCTTGTGCTGCCATCAGTGCAAGAGGAGGTTTTTCATGCAAACTGTAGCAGGGTTGGGGGGCACAAGGGAAGAGGGTAGAATTAAGAGAGGCAGAGAAGAAGTAGAGACTGACCATTCCTCTCACCTTCAGTAAGTTGGCTGTCAGTCCATTCCAGAGCCCCAGCACTCCTTGAGTCTTCACTATCTGCCGGAAGCAGTCCGCGGCTCCTGAGAAATGCACATCTACTCCTCCACAGTGGGGAAGGAAGGGGCTCTGAGCCTGGCAGGAAATAGAAGGTGGGATGGGGTGATTTAAGCGCCAGGAAATAAATGTCCAAGTCAAAGTAACCAGTGTCTTAAGTGTAAACCGTGTGTTTTATGTTCCTGGCGAAGATGATGCCAAAGAATGGCTGCCATAAGGTTCTTCTTGTTCCATGGGCTTAGAATGGATATTCACATGCCATAGAATCATGATACCCCATTCATATATTTGCGGTTTATTTTGCTTGGAAGGAAGCAGGCATTAGGGACAGACTCAATTTTGTATTTACATTCCCTCCCAACCTGTGCCCTCTGGACATAATAAACACACTCCCCTGCCCTTGACCTTTTTTTAGTGTTCTCCTGCTTCTTTGCTTTAACTGATCCCTCCCCTGAGAAGCTCCCAAGAGGGGGCTGCTCATTTCCCCACATCACAGAAGTCCCAGGGTAGGAAGCAGTGTGATGGTGACATGTGTCTAGTTCCCTGTCTTTGTTCCCAGACCCTGCCTCCTTCACTCTCATGCCAAAAGCGCTCACCTGGGGCTCACGTCACTGAACCACACTCCTTGTCCTGTTGTCATCTACTTACTAATATCCTGGCTACTTCTTTCACATTCACTGAAGATTGTGACACCTGGTGGCTCCCCTTCTCCCAGCCTCACCATCATTGTAGGTAACTTCGGCCCCTATAAAGACAACCTCTCCCACAACCGATTTCTGGACCTCGCCTTCAGCGATCCTCATCTTCCTACCACTTTGGCCACCCCTCCTTCGGTCACCCCATGGACTTCCTTGTCACCTCAACTATCCTGACTGAACCCTGTTATTACCAAAATGCTCCATCTTGGAAAGTAACTTTTTTTGTCCTTTAGGAAAAGAATTTTATGATCAGATGAAATGGCTTTTCGATATACCATCTATGTATAAAATTAACACTACTTGTGCACTCTGATGGGGACATCCCCTCAGAGCTGGCTTTCAGAAATGGTGTTGAATTCAGATTAAGCTATGCACATGCTTTGCTTTGTTACTAGAAGTGTCCAGCTGGGGCTATATGTTATTCTGTTGCAATGGAACCAAGAGTTTCCATGTGGGGGACGCAGTATAGTACGACATTGAGAAGCACATAACTTTGGAGTTGAACAGGTTGGGTTCTAGTCCTGGCTTCATCACTTATTGGCCATGTGACCCTAGGTAGCTTACCCAACCTTCTTGAGCCTTAGTTTCCTTATTTAGAAAACAAGAATAGTCCCTGCTTCATGGGACCGTTGTGAGAATGAAATGAGAAGATGCACGTAAAGCACTTAGCAGTGCCAGGCGCACAGTAAGCACCAACGAGTAGAAGCTGGCATTGCTATTACCAGACCCCTCAATGCCCCTACCCCGTACCCACTTCCCGCACTATAGCCAGGTGACCTGGCCTGCTAGTTCCTGGGGCAAACAGAGATTATACAGGGCCTCAGCTTTTGCTTCTTTGCACATGTCTTTTCTTCCTAGCCTTGCCCTGCATCTCACACCTTTGAACTCCTCTTGGGCACCTTTCCCAGGAGAACTGCCTTTCCCCCTTAGCAAACCAATAAGCTCAAATCCCTCCCATCTCCAAAGCAACTCTTTCCTCCCATCCTAACTTTGCCCCTCAGATACTTTCCAATCTCTCATTCCCAAATTAACATACGGTACAGTTACCTTGTTTCGGTGTAAAGTTCTAGGAGCTTGAACACATGTATGGGTCTGTGTGACCACAACCACAGTCAGAATCTAGAACTGTTCCATCCCCACACCCCACAAATTCTCACGGCTGCCCCCTTATACTAAAGGCCTGCCCCATCCATACCCCAGGCACCCCCTGATCTGTTCTCCACCCCTGTATCTTTTGAGGATGTCATATAAATGGACGCAGGACCTTTTGAGACTGGTTGTTCTCACTCAGCGTAATGCCCCTGAGGTCCATCCCTATTGTTGTGTTCAGCAATAGTTTGTTGCTTTTTATTGCTGAGGAGTATTCCGTTTTGTGGATCTACCACAGTTTGTTTATCCATTTCCCTACTGAATGTCATCGTATTCCCTTTCCATTTGTGCTTCCTGAAACGGTTGTCTATTCTGGCTGACTCCACTTCCTAACCCCCTACTCAGGGCTCTGCACACTCATTGCAATCTGGCAGCCGTCACCGTTTCTCCATTCAACTGATTCTGGCCAGACCTCTGTCTTTTCCCTGCTTTCCTTTTCTTCAGAGCACACAACTGCCTTTCAATATTTGGTATAATTTACTTATCTATTTTCTTTATTTGTTTACTCCTCCCCTACAACTAGAATTTCAGCTCCATAGAAAGAGGGATTTTTTTTTGTCTGTTTGGTTCATTGCTGTATCCTCAGTAACCTTAGCACACGGTAGATATTCAATAAAAACTTGAATAAATGAAATGTTCAATTACTGACCTCCTTTCTTTTTTTTTTTTTTTTTTTTGAGACATAGTCTCACTGTGTTGCCCAGGCTAGAGTGCCGTGGCATCATCCTAGCTCACAGCAACCTCAAACTCCTGGGCTCAAGCAATCTTTCTGCCTCAGCTTCCCGGGTAGCTGGGACTACAGGCATGCGCCACCATGCCCGGCTAATTTTTTCTATGTATTTTTAGTTGTCCAATTAATTTCTTTCTATTTTTAGTAGAGACTGGGTCTCGCTCTTGCTCAGGCTGGTCTCGAACTCCTGAGCTCAAACAATCCGTCCGCCTCGGCCTCCCAGAGAGCTAGGATTACAGGCATGAGCCACCGCGCCCGGCCCACATATTCAAATTTTTATTGAGTACCTACTATGTGCCAGACACTCAGAATACAGCAGTGAACCAAACAGACAAAAGTCCCTGCTCCCATGGAGCTGAAATTCTAGTTGCAAGGGAGGAACAGACAAATAAAATAAATAAGTGAATTATACCAAATATGAAAAAGGCAGTGAGTGCTCTGGAGAAAATAAAAGCAGGGCAAAGATAGAGGGAGTGTTGAGGATGCTGAAATTTTTTTTAGGGTAGTTAGAGAAGACCTCACGAAGAAGATGACCTGTGAGTAGAGATGTGAGGGAAGTGAGGAGGGCACGTCTGGGGTGTTAGAGAGGCAACAAGGAGGCCAATGTGGTGGGAAGGAGAGAAAATAAGGAGTAATAGGAGATGACTTCAGAAAGATAAATGGTGACTAGATCGCACAAGGCCGGGAGGCTGCGGTAAGCATTTTGGCTTTTACTAAGTGACAGAAGGAGCTGCTCGGGAGTTCTGAATAGAAGAGCGGCATGATCTAATTTATATTTTAACACGCTCACTTTGGCTGCTGTATTCAGAGAGACTCAAGGGTGGAGGTAATGGTAGAAGGACAGAGACTGGTTAGATTACTACAGTAATTTAGGCAAGAGATGATGGTAGCTTGGACTGGGATGCTGCTGGTGGGGTGGTAGGTAGTGGTCAGATTCTGGATATATACTGAAGGTAGAGTCAACAGGATTGGCTATGGACTGGATGAGGGCATGAGAGGAAGAGTCAAGGATGATTCTGAAGTTTCTGTGCTGAGCAACTGGGTAGATGGAATTGGCATTAGCCGAGATGGGGAAAACTGTGGGAGAAGCAGGTTGGCTTTTTGTTTGTTTTCTGAGGGTGGGTGGAGACATCAGTTCAACTGTGCAATGCTTGATAGAAATTCAAATGGAGATGGGAAGTTGGCTATAAAAGTCTGGAGTTCAGGGGAGAGGTCAGGGCTAGAGACATAATTTGGTCATCAGCACACAGATAGTATTTAAAGCCAGGAGACTGGGTGAGGTCACTTAGGGCTGGACCCTGGGGAAACTCCAATATTGAGAGTTCAGAGGAGACGAGGCCCAGCAAAGAAGACTGAGGAGGAGCAGTCAGACTAAACAGGAGGAAAACAAGGAAAGTGTGGTGTCCAGGAAGCCAAGTGAAGGCAGCATGTCAAGGAAGATGGATGGAGTGGTGAGCTGCTGATGGCCAAGTAAGATGGGGACTAAGAACTGACCATTGGGTTTAGAGACATGAAGGTCACTGGTTACCATAAGAAGTTTCTATTGAGTAGTGAGGGCAAAAGTCTGACTGGACTGGATTCAAGAGAGATTGGGAAAAGAAAGACAGGAGACATTGAATACAGACAACTCCTTCAAAGAGGCCTCTTTCACAATTGTACCGTAATCATGTCTGATTTACATGTCTCTTTTTCCCGGCGGGCCCAGCACTCTGTGAGGACTGGGTCTTGTTAATTTCTATGTCTCTAGTGCCTTAATCAGCTGCCATATGGCCGGTCTTCAATGACTGGTTTGCTGAATGACTGCATAAAATGCCCAGTATAGGAGTAGGCTGGAATTTTTAAAGCATTTTGATACAATCTTATGCACAAATTATAAAAATGGTACATCAAGACCTACACAATGTAATGTAGAATCTTTTTAGAAGACAAATATCAAAACTCATTACTTCATTTCTCTCTTCACAACACATTGTAGATAGTTCTATTTTACTAAGATGCAGTGGCATAATACAAAATATCCCACATGTAGTTGTCAATGGAAAAGAAGCCAAACACTGTAAAATAATTTAAAGAGGTTTATTCTGAGCCAAGTTTGAGGACCATGGCCTGGAGCCATGCCCAAGAAGCCTTGAGCAAGTGGACTCACTGTGGTTGGGTTACAGATTGGTTTTATACATTTCAGGGAGACGGGAATTACAGGTAAAGTCATAAATCAATATGTGGAAGGCATACATTGGTTTGGCCTGAAAAGGTGGGATATCTCAAAGTTGGGGGGCGGTTACAGGTTATAGGCTTGGAATGTTTTAAGTTCAGATCAGGAGGTCTGTTAATCAGAGACAAGCTATGGGCCATATATTTGTTGTGTAAATTGAGGACCAGCAGGTTTGTCTTGTATAGCCTTAGGCCTGTTAATGAGTTACAAAAGATATCTCCAAGAAGGGAGGGGGGCATGATGAGGCATGTCTGACCTCCCTTCTCATGGCCAGCAGATCAGTTTTAGGGTATCCCCTTGGCCAAGAGGGCATCCATTTAGTCAGCCACTGGGGGAGAGCCTTAAGATTTTATTTCAGTTCACATAGTCCATAATAATATTACTATGCCACTCAACATAAATAGCTGCTGACATTTATTGATTGCTTATATGCCTGTTACAGTTGAGGAAACTGAGGCTTGGGGACAGGTTAAGCAATCTGACCAAGGTCATACAGCTAGTAACTAACACATTTTATTCTGTTTTATATTACAGTTAGTATTTTCATGTCCCTTTCCTCTGGGAGACTGAGATCTCTGATGGTAGGGACCCTGTCTTACTCACCTTTTCTCTCCTCCACCCTTCCATAAAAATCTATAGAAGATATGAATGAATTACGATCAGGGAAGCAGTACAAAAACTCAATTTTAGTGATTCAAACCAGGCCTTCTGAACTCTTGCTCTTTGCTGTCTATGACCACGAAACCTGGCTCTTTCTTACTCTCCTTCTGATTCCTAGATCTTCAAAGCCTTGATTATTCTAGGTCCTGATAACCCAGAATCTCCAAACCACAGACTCAGATCAGAAAAGGATTTTTCTTAAGATCTTTCAGTTCAATTATTCATTTTACAGATGAAAATCCAAGACCTTGAGAGGAAGAAGAAGAGCGACTTAACTAAAGCCCCCCGGTAGTGAAGCCAGATCCTCCACCTACTGGTCCACTGCAATCTGCACTCTAGGATCCTACCTCCTGGTGACTCTCTGACCTTGACCTCTAGGTTCCAAGGCTTAAAACCACAACTTGTGCTGCACCTGACAGCTACCTAACTCACCCCACTAACTGTTGCTGCATAGCCCTGGCAATGACAGTAATCATCTTGTCCAAGTTAGACTTGAGCTTCTCTTGTGACCCCCCCCTCACTACAAGGACATTCAATAAACCATATGGTTAAATGTCACTAGTTCCAACTAGTGGGTATGTGTACAGGGGAGTCAGTCTAAATTAGCGCAATTGCAATTATGAAATTTCGGAAAGACATTCCATTTTATTATATATGACTGAAACTGGATGAATGAAGGATAACTTAGTAGAGACAGTTTTCAGACTCTACTTTCATGCATAGTTGAGTGGTTTGTAGGAGCCTAAGTAGAACACAAATGTTCTGCATGTGGGCTTTCGCATCACACAGACCTGTATTGGAACTTTTGTCTCTTCTATTCACTAGCTATCTGATCTTAAGTTCCTTAAATTCTCTGAGCTTCAATTTCCTCATTTCAAAAATGAGGATGATAATACTTGCCTCTTAGAGTTGCCCTGAAAACTAAATGAGACAATTAAGAGTGCCAGGAACATAAGTGCTTAATAATGTTAGTCATTATTAGTAGTAAATAAGTATTGCAGTAGGCTTTAAAAGCAACTTCTTTTAGTAAAGAGTTTAAATCTCTCTATAATCATGCTGTTTATATGATTACTTTGCTTACTAAGCCCTGGGTTATCAGAATTTTAGGTTAGTGGCATGCAAATTAATGAGACTTCATAATTCTTTATTTTATATTAATGATTGTTATATCTGTCCTCATTAATCCAGATTGAAGGATCAATTTTCTTTTCTTTTTCTTTCTTTTTTTTTTTTGAGACAGGGTCTCCCTCTGTTGTCTGGGCTAGAGTGTAGTGGCATCATCACAGCTTACTGCAACCTCAAACTTCTAGGCTCAAGCAATCCTCCTGCCTCCGCCTCCCGAGTAGCTGGGACTACAGGTGGGCGCCATGATGCCCGGCTAATTTTTCAATTTTTTGTAGAGACGGGGTCTTGCTCTTGCTCAGGCTGGTCTCAAACTCCTGGCCTCATTCAATTCTCCCGCCTCAGCCTCCCAGAGTGTTAGAATTACAGGCGTGAGCTAAAGGATCAATTTTCTATGTTTTAAATATAGAATTCTCCATCAAGGTGAAGAGTGAAACTTTTGGGTTAGGCCTTCTGTTTGAGGTGCAGTAACAAGCAAACACAGACCAGAGTATGAGAAACAGAGCATGAAATGGACAAGCCGAGTGTCCTAGCCTGGAGTTACAGTAGCCAAGATGGTCAGGGGTCAGGTGAATGTCTTAATTTAAAGTGTTTCCCTTAGCACTGTTCAGACCCAGCCTCCTTTCCTTCTTACCTCTTCTGTAAAGAACTGTTGCCAAAGAGCTATTAAGCCTCCTTTTCTCTTAGAAAAAAATCTGCCTAATCACAAGACTTCAAGTTCTTCCTGCTAACATAAGACTGAAATATTGAAAAGAGGAAATTATGTCCATGCAGGAAAGTAAACTTCTTATTCTTCTATGAAATAATATTATT
Organism: Propithecus perrieri; assembly: GCA_963574695.1. Lineage (NCBI taxonomy): Eukaryota > Metazoa > Chordata > Mammalia > Primates > Indriidae > Propithecus > Propithecus perrieri. The sequence goes on along the minus strand of CAUYRB010024298.1, from coordinate 2,186 downwards.
TGATTTATCTTCTGCTAGTTTCTGGTAAGAACTCAAAAAGCCCTGAGTCATGAGTCAAGGTAATCATTCTGCAACCTGGTGCCGCCGACCACAACTAAAACAAAAAGACACTAAGTTACATGAGTTATATACAGGTCAATTAATTAATGTTATCAACTTGTGACAGATCAAGGGCCATCTGTATTCAGTCTTAGGACCTTAACAATCTAGCAATTTCTTTACTTCACTCCACCTCCACCGCCAGGTCCCCATTGCCCAGGAGGATTGTCGCAGCAGCTTCCTTAGTGGTCTCCTTGCCTGCTCCCTCTAATAATCCATTCTCTATAGTGATTTAAAAAAATCAGATCCTTTTACTCACCTGCTTAAAATATTTTAATGACTTAACATCACACTGAGAATAAAATATAAATTTCTTACTGGAGCCTATAAGCTGTGGTGGTAAAATGGTACTAAATGTTTAACACCTGCTTCTCTGGGGGAATATTTAAAAAGCTCTGAGTTGTAGCATTTACCAATTTCAACAATTTAAATACTCCCACCATGGCTGATTTCAAGCTACCAAATGTGAGGTCACTTTGCTCCCAAATTTCCTGGAATTTAACAGTCAGTTCCCCTAAGCCAGTAGCAACGGGCTCCAGCACACTACCCGTAGGCTACGAGGCCCCATGTGATCTGCCTTGCCCACTTTTCCAACTTTGTCTTGGGTCACTCTTTTGCTCATGTGCTACACTTCAACTGCACTGGCCTTCTTTCTGCTCTCCTCTGCCTGATGATTTCCAAATTCCTATCTCAAGCTCCTAGCTCTCCTCTGAGCCACAGGACCATGTAACCAACTATCTACTTGATGTCTCCACTCAGAAGTCTAACAAACATCTCAAACTTTATATGTCCCAGTCAGAACTCTTGATTATACTCCACTCCAATCCTGACTGTCCTCTAGTTTTCCTCATGTCAGCAAATGCTACTGCCATCAACCTACTTCTTGGTCCAAAAACCTGAGTCCCTCTTTAAGTTTTCTCTCTTTCTACAACCTAATTCATCCACCAGCCAAGTTCAAGTGACTCCAAATGTCCTAAATCTTCCCACTTTTCTCTCTTTCCACTATCCTCATTCTAGTCCAAGTACAAGCCACCACGATCATTTACCTTCACTACTACAACTGCTCATAGCTGGTCTAGCTGCCTTATTCCCCATACGGCAGTCAGCTGATGTGTTCGGGTTACTCCCTTGACTTCAGCTCTTCAGTGGGTCCCCACTGCCCTCGGGATAAAGTCCAGACTCTTTAATCTGGCTTACCAGGCTCTCCATGACCTGGCCTCTGCCTACTTCTCAGTCCGATCTCCTGCTTCTTCCTGCATTATATTCTATGCGCCAGATACTTTTCAGGTCTGCAGCCAGTATCTTGTCATTATCTCTCTTAAGCAAGGGCCAGTTTCCTTACCCATCCCCTGACCTCTCTAATTCAGTCTCCACATTGCAGCCAGGTACCCTTCCAAACTCATCAGAAGCTGCCAATGTTTTGCTCACAAATTTTCAATAATTCCCAACTTTCCAAACAAAATATTTCAAGAAAAAATGTTTTCCAAAGAAATTTTCTAAAGAAAAACCTAACAGAATTCAAAACCCTTTACAACTTGGCCCCTCCCTATCTGTTGTCCCAGCATCATTTCCCACTACGGCCCTGTGATGATTAATTTTGTGTGTCAACTTAGGCCACAGTACCCACATATTTGGTCAAACACCAGTCTAGATGTTGCTGTGAAGGCATTTTTAACATATTTTTAAATTTTTATTTTTAATTATTATGGTACATATTTATGTGGTACATGTGTATATATTTATATGGTACATGTAATGTACCATATAGGTATATAGGCATACAATGTAAATTAATCAAATCAGGGTAATTGGAGCATCTGTCACCTCAGGCATTTATCATTTATTTCTGTTAGGAACATTCCAATTCCACTCTTTTAGTTATTTTAAAGCATATCCTAACTTGATTATAGTCACTTTGTTGTGTTATCAAATATTGTACATTCTGTCCGGGCGCGGTGGCTCACGCCTGTAATCCTAGCTCTCTGGGAGGCCGAGGCGGGCGGATTGTTTGAGCTTAGGAGTTCGAAACCAGCCTGAGCAAGAGCGAGACCCCGTCTCTACTAAAAATACAAAGAAATTAATCAGAC
>CAUYRB010024296.1:0-25489 GCA_963574695.1 Propithecus perrieri | reverse complement strand
AAAAAAAAAAATAACACTTAAAATGAGGTGTAGATATTTTCTTAAATACACTAGAAGATTAACAGTGCTTGTGTTTGGATTGTGGCTCTAGGGGTGATTTTCTTTTCTTCCTTTTACATATCTGAATTTTTAAACATGAAATAAATAAATACAAGTTCCATCATTTTTAAAGGGGCCAGTTCTAAAGGCTGGGGAAGGAAGCATTGCAGGACTGGGGAAACTTCTAGCATGAGCAGGATAAGCAGATCCTTGCCCGGTGATCCTCATCTCCTTTTTCTAATCCTTTAAACTGTATTTCTCACAAATCCCTCCTAATGGGGTCGTTTTATTTCGAGTGTGTGTCATAGGGGCAGATGCTCTTCTCGGTGACACTAATAGGCTTCTGCCTATAAAATGTCGTGCCGGGCCAGCTGCCTCTGAAAAGCTCTTACCATGCGGTGTTCTGCTGCTGCTGTGGGGTGGAGTTTGAAGGGTCAGGCTTCCTGCCTCTGCCTTCTACCCCATCACAACCTCACTTCCACAAAGAGACATTACTTTACGTTTTCAGTACCTGTGAGTTTGTGCCTCAAGGTTATGCTTCCCGTTCCAACGCTGCCAGGACCACCCCTGCTAAGAGCACCAGTGCCTTCCACGTACCTGAGTCCAACTGCAATTTACAGTTCTGGTCTATTGGACATAAACACTTCCCCTCTCTTAAAACAGTCCCTCTCCTGTGCCCTGAGAGCAAAATCTCTTGATTTTCCTTCTTCCTGGCCGTTCCTTTCTAGTGTGCTTTTCAGATTCCTCCTTTACCATCAGACCTTTACGCTTTGGATTTTTCTCAGATCTCGTCTCACTCTACCTGCTCTGCCTGGGTAAGACTTTTCTTCAGTCCCGTGGCTTCAACGATCACTTACATGCCAAACAGTATAAATTTACCACATTTCAACAAACCTAAGATATCAGCCATGGTAAGAGGCACCAAGATTTTATGTACCGCAAAGAAAGAAAAAACACTGCCAAATAAATGACACAGTGGCTTCTTACACATTAATTGTAAGATGTATCCCACTTTCAGAAATATCAGAATGTGAAAAATGTACACCCGAGAATTAAAAATATATAGTAATATCTTTTGCATAAAATTAATAATACATAGTAATATCTTTTGCATAGATTAAATGTCATTTTCAGCGCATGAATACTTTGTCGTGTCTTAATTGAAGTTTCGTAGACACATGCAGATGAGTTGCAATAATTTTGTCTCCAGAAGTCTGTATTTTCCTGAGTCTTATCTCTCCAAGCATAAAAGAGGCCTCATACTACGTGCTATATATGGCTTACTGTATGTATGGAAGAGATAGAATTAGGTCAGCCAAACAGTGAGGCAGAGGTTTTGAACCAGTGCGGCTTCAAGATGGTGCCAGAACTTTGAGATTCATTTCATTTTGGGTTGTTCTGACTATCTTAGCGTAAACCAGGAGGTGGCCTTTTGGACAGTGCTCTTTGCCTTCACGGCATTTCTCAGAAAACTGGATTTTAATGTTTATTACTTATTTCTTTTGTTGTTATACATCACCGGGAAATTGTGCTGTTGGTGTTTCCCTCACTGTTTTTTTTTTTTTCATTTCTTTTTTTCCCTTTATATCTTCAAAATTGCTTTTGACTAATAAAGCTATTGAAAAAACAAAAAACAATGCAAGAGCGACTGCTGTCACCATGCTCTTTGCTGTTGCTCGGAAGATTCCAGTTAATGCCATTAAACATGGGGCAAAAAAGAGATAAACGCCAGAAAGGAAGCAACAAATTGTTACAGAAAATATTCCTGCCTACTGAGAGCATTCGAGAGACCTTACTGGAAAATTATTAGAACCAATAAAAAATTTGGTAAAGAGGCAGTTATTAAACACACAACAAAAACTGGGCTGTGGGCTACTAGCCTCGCTATATGAACAGTTTTTATGAGTATATAGGAAATGATCATCACCCTGTGGGAAAGCAAACCAGTGGTATGAAGACCGTTTATGAAAGACACACCATGATGGATAACCACAAGAAAGAATGTGTAGCCTATCAGTGACAAAAGAAACACTTTTAAAAACCATAAGCTGGTAGGTGAGGGGCACTGTTTTAGAATGAATATCTTTAATATACATAGACATTCACAAGGCCTCAGGGATTTTGTAACACCACAGAGTAAATTGCATGACTAAAAAATGATTGTGATACCTAATTCTTTATTGATTTCCATGCATCTCTGGAAATTGGGAGGAAGTGAGATGGGACGCGATTCCTGGAAGGCTGGTTTGGCTGCGAGGGCTTGGAGGAGACTGGGGCCATGGAATGTCTTGAGCGCCATCTGCTCCTGATGTCCTGAGGAATGTTCATGAGGTCTGCCCCTCCCCTGGAGCAGACGAGAGTCTCGGGCTCCCAAACTCAACCAGGACCCCAGCTTCTATATTAGACTGAAGAATGAAGCGAGCACAATGCATCAGTCCCTAAGCTGCGTCATGGAAGCCGATATCATTGTTGATGAGTCAGTGTTTCTCTGCAGGTGGTTGGTCCTTGGCAGTAGCAGGATTGCTTTGCCCTGTGGTCGTTGCAGGAATGTTCTGGAGGTTATGGTGCCTCTGTCTTAGTAGAGTCATCATCATTGTTTCACTTTTCACTTGCTCTGTAGAGATTGTCTCGTCATTTCCGTAACATTTCACGTTGGACTATCCCAATGCACATATCCTTGGAATTGCTCTGCACTTAAGAGATGTATGCTTGAGAAAAATTGTTTCCAGAAATTTCTTTTAACAGTTCGAATTTTAGCTGAGTAGTGTGAACTCAGGACTTTAATGCATATGCTTTCTGCCTCAAATTAGAAATTTTATATAATTACAATGAAATAAAAGTGCTCACCTATGTGAAACTCAGAGTATCCTTAAAGAATAGGGTCTACAAATCTTTTATGGTACATTTAAAGTCATATTTTAGTCTGGTGAATTTTTATCTTTTGATACACAGAATCATATTCTGAGATCTAATTAACTTAAGGGGGCATGTTTTGGTTTTTATTATTGGGGAAATTCTGAAAATTGGTTTTGGAGTAAGTACGAGATTCCCTACTTATTATTGGTTTGGTGAATGGCTCTTCTGCTTTACTGTAACTCTTTCCATCAAACCGATCTCTCTAGGTTGAAAATGTCCGCTTGGTAGATCGAGTATCTCCTAAAAAAGCAGCCCTGGGTACTTTGTATTTGACGGCTACTCACGTCATATTCGTGGAAAATACACCTGACACGAGAAAAGAGACGTGGGTACGTATGAGTTCCTTATTTTCGATTTTCCATGTTTTCTATTATTTGAAGTAAAAAGGTTTGACCCTATTCTTTCATTTCTCCTCAGGGTGAGCAGGTGGGCTTTTGGTGGTCCGGTGTTTAGGAGACGGTTTCTGGAATGTGTGCTTTCCTTTTTTCTGCATATCCACTTGATCTACTTATTCATAATTATGTGGACATCATCAAAGACAGGCCTAGAGACAGCCAGAAGATGCAGGAGCTTCCTGTCACTGCTGTCAAGTAGAGATTCAGTAACGTCCATAGGTCAGACACAGCATTTTCATGCTGCGGTACTTTCTTTGCAATACGCTTTATTTGTAGGATCCCATAGTGCAACCGTTTAGTCACTTCATTGTGTCATCTCCACTTTTCTGATAATTTAAAAAAGAAAAAAGAAAAGCTAGAGGAGTTCCATCACCGGGTATTTCTGTTGCTTAATAATGAAACCATTAGATATCTCTTATTTTCTACAGCAACCCAACCGTGACATCATGACTGGAACCAGAATGCCTGCGTTGTAGATTTTCCCTTTCCATGTGCCATGGACAGTGTCACGTGTTTAGCAGAAGGGGGCAGGCACTACTGAGTGGCGGGGAAACCTAAAGAATACAGTGCTGCCCCTGGAAGACCCAGCAGAGATCCTCCCCAAAGGCCAGAGAGATGTGCTTCAGCATGGTTCCCTCCACATAAGCCTCTTCCTTAGAGAGTAGAAGGATGGTTTTTACCGGAGGCTGATGGTGGAGTGGGGAGGAAGGGAATGAGGAGTTGTTGACCGAAGGGTACAGAGTTTCAGATAGACAGGGGGAATAAGTTTTGAGATCTGTTGTACAATGGGGCGACTATACTCAATGTATATTTCAAAATAATTATAAGAGTACATTTCTAATGTCTTGCCATAAAAAATGGTAAGAAAGCAAGGTGAGGGATATGTTAGCTTGACTTAATCATTCTACATCATATACATACATCAAAACATTACATTGTACTCTGCAAATACATACAACTATGATCAGTCAATAAAAGTATTAATTAAAAAATAAAATAAATCTCTTCTTCTGCAGCTGCCTGACCACCAACAGCTTAGAAAACAACAATCCCATGTTGATACTGAACTTGAACATCCCATGTGGAATTAAGGAGCTTGGTGGTACCTCCCAGCGGAGCCATCTCTAACTTTTGTTGATTGCAAAAGTTTATTTTACTAAATTCTCATGACCTTATTTAATTTTAGCTATTAAGCGCCTTCAACATTTGACTACCAAAACGTTCCCTTACCTGGACTTGTGCAAATGCATATGCTAAATTGTTTGCTTCAAAATAATGATCTCGGACATCAGAAAGCTTGGTGTTGAAAAATAAAATCGTAAATTTAGACAGTTGTTTCTTGCTCAGAACATCTCAGTTCTTGTCATCTGACTAGCAGGTGTGGAGCTAGCCGACGGTTGGGGAGTGTTTTCTTTGTGGCTGAGAGGCTTGTGTTAGTCCTCGTTATATTCGTTAGTTACTTGTGCTTATCCAGATTAACTTTTGGTTCTAGATTCTTCACAGTCAGATTTCCACCATCGAAAAACAGGCAACAACTGCGACTGGATGCCCCCTGCTCATTCGCTGCAAGAACTTTCAGATAATACAACTCATCGTACCGCAGGAAAGGGATTGCCATGACGTGTACATCTCCCTGATACGCCTCGCAAGGCCAGGTAGGGCAGAGGAACCCGGCATTTGATACGGACCCACTCTTAAGACATTTGCAAATCGTGCTCAAGAATATTTACAAATGCAGTTCAAGAATTTGTATAGGGCTTAGGAATGATGGTGTTTTAGGAATTATGTGTCACCTTAGTCTTGAGATGAGGCCAAGAAACCTGAATGATTACCTGATACACAGTTCCTTGTCTTATAGGGTCTCCCCTGAGTTATTTATTATGTGGGCCTCTTTCATTAATTTTAGTATTCACTTTATCTCAGTGGCACTTAGAATGCGTTTTCCTTTCCAGGTGAAATCACCTCAAAATTATACCCTTTTGATACTGTGGTAATTGAGCTACTTGGAACAAGGCCAAAGACAGAACTGACAAATTGTTTTGGGGGGAAACATGGTTATCAGACAGTTCTAGTGCAGTTCTTCCCCTCTTGGGGCTTTCGGGGTTTGGGCTCTGTTGCTTTTTGACAGTAATATGTGTTTTCCAGGGTTTGTACAACTAGACTTTTGTTAGCATCAGTGAATATTCAGAGTATGGATACATTGATTCTCCTAAACAAAACCTCCTGAAGTGTTGTGGGAAGAATGTTTGGATTTGAAGAATTGTGTTCTCTGCTATCTTGTTCTAGCCCTCATCTCGAGGTCTTCGGATTTATATGAATAGCTTGCTATTCACTTCTACAGAAGTGTTTCTTATCTGTCCGTGTGGCCTGTGTGAGTTGTGTTGTTCTTTTGCTTAAAAGAAATACTTCTAAGTTCCCTGGAAGAATACAGGGAAAAGAGATCATTTACATAAAAGTTAAGTGTTACGCAGAAGTCATTAATAAGGGCTTATAGTTACTTTGCCAAATGCTTTTTGATGCAGAAAAGTAATTCAATTATAAACTTTTCAAGGCATTTGTTTGGGTGCTAAGTTTTTTAGAATAGGACCGTATCCTTTGTCGGTAGCTAAGAACTGAAAGTTATATAATGGAAATGATGCCGGGGAACTGTCAAAATCTGATTATTTTTACTTTACTTTGTTCTCCTCTAAAGGCAGTTGGTGGAGGCTTTTTTTTCCTTTTAATCTAAGTGTGTTAAAAGAACTGCGGAGTCAGCCAGAAAAGCAGTTGAACTTTTTGGAGGGTGCACTATAATTGGAACAGAAGTTCTGGGAAGATGTACGTTAGGTTGCACGCAGCAGAGAATGCGAGGAGAGTTGTGTGCCAGCAATTTCTGTGTCACTGATTAATGGGTGTACTGGGCAATAAATGTTCTCTGACTGGATTAATGAGATTTAGGAACAGCCCAGAGAACTGGGCAAGGGCTGAGTGGCTGGAAGAGCAGATCACGGTGGCGGGGAGGGCCTGGCCTTGAGACAGCGAGTGCTGGGACGCTCATGAGGCTCCTCAGGGAGGAAAATTGCAATGTTCCCCCACTTTTAAAAATATATAGTTTTTCTTAGAAGATGAAGTTTTGGGAGTTAGCTATCAGATGTAGCCAGAGACCCGACTACCTTTTCTAAATAAAAAAAAAAGAGGAAAGCATAGTAATTAATTGAATTAAACCCATCACCTGCAAGGATTTAAAAAGAATCACCAGCATTTTGAAACATCAGCATTAGAAATGCCAGTTTACATAAAACACAGTGCCTTTAGTAAGAGTGGGAAGATGAAATAGAAGCTAAGCAGTTTCGCAGCGTAATGTTAAAGGCAGTGCTAGAACTAGAATGTATCACAGGCTATCAGTTTGGAAGCAGGGTTTTGAATCCAGGTGGAGATGGGGAAGGTGGTGGCGTCAGACTTGAAACAGTGGCCCTCAACGGGGGTAGGGCTGGTTTATTAGAATCATCTGAGAATATTTTACAAAATGCACCTTCACCCTCCTCTAGGTATATCAGAATAAACGTGTGTGTGTGTGTGTGTGTGTGTGTGTGTGTGTGTGTGTGTGTGTGTGTGTGTGTGTGGTCAGTGTACTTTGAATTCCAGTGGTACAATATAGCTCTCTGGTTATTCTGGTTCGTCACCAAGAAAAATCATGTATGTTTCAGTGCCCTTATGGACACAGCCCAACTGCAAGGTCCTGTAGAGCACAATTTTTATTTTTATTTTTTACAAAAGAAGAAATTTTGGGGAGTTCATTTAAGTCAAGGCCTACGAAGGAGATGTTTTCAAAGCTGTCGAGATTCTTTCTTTACTGTTGTCTCTCTTTAGGATTTCTTGGATAAGGGGAAATCAGATGACTAAAAAATTAGAGATTTTTATTGGTTTGCCTTTGGTATGAGTAAATATCACTAAGAATTTGGTCACGGACTATAAAAGATCCCAGGAAAAATAATGTGGCCAAATTCAGGAAGTAAAGAAATAACTTAGGTTAAAATAAAGGTTGTGGCTCAAATGAAAACACCCCGTAGATCCGATGTACTAATAAGGATATACAATTTTCTGATTTAAAAACCCCTCATTCTCAGAGGGCTTCTACTTTTCCCATGTTCTCTCGTCTCTCCTGCCTCTAATGTGCTTCTTGCTGTTTGTTTTTGTATCAATTATTTTTCCCTCTTTAGTGTTTGTGGACCCGTCAGCATTTAAGTAATTTCTTTTGTTTATTTTCTCCCTTTTCCTAGTTTTTTTTAGTTCAGCTTAGTCCCCAATTCTTCTGCATGTTCATTAGGATTTTTAAAATCTCATGATTGAAGGAGTCCCATTTGCTTAGTTTGTAACTTTTTATACGCCTTATCTAAGTCATTAATGTTTAAGCAGGTTTTATACTGGTAATTTCTTTTTTATTGATGATACGCATTTGAGTCTAGTAGTCCTTTTCCACTGTGTTAGGTTCAACAATCCTAATGTTTAATTCTAACACTTGTTTGTTTAAAATAGACCTCAAAGGTGAGGCACCTCATTTTTATTTTCAAGGTGCTGCAAAATCCAATAATAGATGTGTTATCGTGTCACCCCGTTCTAAATGCTCTTTCAACTCCATTTATTTGAAATTGCCTGAATTCAGCAGAATGTCTGGAGCAATTTAGCTTTCAGTAGTTACTCTGGTTCCAAAACACCTCACGTTTCTGTGTCCTTCTGATGACCTTTGCTAACTTTTCCCTTACCCACCGTTCACATCCTGCTGATGCTGATGCATGCTTGTTTTTCTTTTGATTTGTAAAATACTTTTGATTTTTAATATTAAATTCCTTGTTGTTTCTCCCAGGTAGTCTATAAGGAGAGGCAGTTCCTCATATTTTTGTTCCTAAGTATTCTGTTTTCATAACCGTTAGCTGGATACCTGGGAACCAAGCTAGGTCATTTTGCTTTCTTCTCAAATGCTTTGTTGTACCCACATCTCTCTCTTTTTTTGGCAGAATGAACACCCTTTTCTTTATATGGGAGAGAGAGAAAAAAGGTTGGGTACAGATACAGGTGCATTTGTAGGCTCAGTGGTTCCAAGTTGAGTTTGCATTTGATGGCTTCCATTTTCTGTGGGAAGCAGAAAGTGGGATTATCTGAGAGCGAAGGAGTTGGAGAGAGCCATAGAGATTGAACTGATTTGTAGTGACACGTGCTTCCCTAGGTGAAGGACAGCAAAATGAACAACAGGGCTAAAATAAAATAAGTCAAAACATGCTTCGGTAGGCGTTTCTAGGGTTGAGCTCATGCTCTCCACTGCAACATTGATTTGGCTTTCCTAGAAAGCCAAAATGTTACTCATTCTTCCTTTCATGTAGTATTTTAGAAATTGTCATTTTGCTTTCTGAAGAGATAGAACAATGTTCAAGTCTGCCTTTGTTTAGCCAGTAATATGATTTAAGTAGGTAACATATGATAAAGTAAATACTAAGATGATTCTCACATACGTTTTTTCTGAATTTTTTTTAAATTAAAGGTGTACACTCAGTTTACTTCCACAGTCCAAAGGCATGTTGAGTATTTGCTTCTTATTTGAGGAGTTCTTGTGCCCTCCTATTAATGGGGCCCCCTGGGGTGAGGCCCCCAATGATCTTCCTATGGAAACCTCCTGGGCATTAACAGCAAAAGATGTTTTGCTTTGGATGTGATGGCTCAGACTTCATGATGTGAAAAGCCAGTGTCGTGTTTAACATGCCTGTCTGAAGAGTGGGGGAAAAATCGGCTGAGGGATATGACGTTTCTAGAGCAGGCAACTGTTTTCTCTCAGTTCAGATTCTATAAAGATTAAAGATTTCTCTAAAATGAAAAGCTTTTGCCCAGCAACCAATTAACAGAGTGGAGAGAAAACCTCCAAATTAGGAGAAAATACTTGCAGGGTACTTATCTGATAAGGGATTAATATCCAAAATATATAAGGAACTCAAGCAACTCTATAGGGAGAAAACGAATAAACTGATTAAGAAATGAACAAGGGACCTAAAGAGACATTTCTCAAAAGAAGACATACAGACACCTAACGGACACACGGACACGTGCTCAACCTCACTCATCATTATTAGGGAGATGCACTTTAAAACCACGGTGAGATATCACCTCATGACTGTTAGAATGGCTATTATCAAAAAGATGAAAGATAATGGTTGGCAAGAATGCGGAGAAAAGAGAACCCTTGTACACTGCTGGTCGGAATGTAAATTAGTAAAATAGTACAGCCATTATGGAAAGCAGTAAAGAGTTTCCTGAAAAAGCTAAAGATAGAATTACCAAATGACCCAGCAATCCCACTTTTGGGTATTTTACTTGAAAGATTTGAAATCAGTTTTGTCGAAGAGATGTCTACACCGCCATGTTCACTGCGGCGCTGTTCACAGTAGACAAGTTATGGAATCAACCTAAGTGCCCATCAGTGGATAAGTAGACAAAGGAAATTATGTACACACAATGGGATACTATTCAGCCTTAATAAAGGAAGAAGTTCTGTCATGTGCAACAACAGGAATCGGAGAACATTATGCTAAGTGAATAAAGCTAAACACAGACAGACAAATACCACATGTTCTCCCTTATACCTGCAATCTAAAACAGTTGAAGTCACAGAAGCAGAGAGCAGATGGTGGTTCCCAGAGGCTGGGGGCTGGGGACAGTAGTGGAGATGATAGTCAAAGAGTTTAAAGCCTCAGTTTTGGATAGGAGGCGTAAGCCTGATTTATTTCTTTAGATCTACTGCACAGCTTGGTGAATACAGGTAATAATCGAGTACTATACATTTCAAAATGCCCACAGTAAATTTTAGATGTTCTTATCACAAAAACGTTAAATATTTGAGGTGATGTCTATGTTAATTAGCTTGATTCAATCATCCCACTTTGTATTAAAAAAAATCATAATATCACTTTGTACCCCATAAATATGTACAACTATAATTTGTCAATATAAAATAGAAAAAGTCTATAAGGAAAAAAAAAGATTTCTTAAGCTGTAGTATTTTTTTTTTTTAATTTACCTCCCTGCTAGTTGCTAAAAATTCTGCTATGTACTTTGCAGGAGCTGAACAGTATTTTGCAGTGAAAGGAACAGAAAATTATGAGATGAGAAATAGTAAAATTTACATCTATGCTAATGGTCCTTTTTGATTTCTCAAGAGTAGCTGGTCCCAAGGCCATTTCTGGGCTGGCCCACGTTGACAGGACTGACCACTGGCTGGAAGAAGTGGGGGTTTCCCTGCCTTCATGTAGAACTTTGCTTAAATTCGGCCTGAGGATTGGTTGATCCCTCTTTTCCTTAAAAACACCTGAAAGAAAGAAATTTCATAATTTCAGCATCAGCTCATTCTAATGTCTCCCAATTCAAGAGTGATCTTAATATCTGTTGTTAATCATTCTTGCTTTAATTTACGTACAGTTTCATTGCCTATTCCCAATGGAAAACAGGCATCAGCCCCCATACAGGAAACCATCAGCCGTCATAGAATATTTTTCTTTCTTTACCTTTAACCCTATTTGTAAACATTTAACAAAAGGAACTTAACTTCCATTATCACCCCATAGTCATTAGCTCCTCTCTCGCTGAGGGAGCTGAGGCTTTCTCAAGAGATTTTTCTGGCATCTTAAACAAATTGCGTTTGCGGTTAGCATTATGGTAGCAGCAGCCTGAGTCATGAAAATGGTCCTTGGTGATGGAAAGGATGCGTCAGTGTAGAGCCGACTGTTCCCAGACACGATCTCAGTTTCATGTGCTGTCTGCCCAGTTCGCCGAGATTGTAAGAAACTGTTTTCACTGAAAGTGTCTGCTCTGTGTCTGTGCGTGTGGACCTGGATGTGTGTATTTTCATGTTCAAATAGGATTCTAAATTTCGAGGTTTAGAAATAGGACATCCAGAGAGACCGAAATAGGATATAATTTATCTTACCAATATACCACGGTCATGTTGCTTCTTATTCACAAGAAAAATGAAAAAAAAAAATCTGGTACTTAAAATATCCTTATCTTTCCTCTTTCGTGTAGATGAGTCATCTCACTAGCGATCAAAGCAAGTTGGAGACCTGAGTTTTGATCTCAGGCTGCCTGTGTGTCGCTGCAGCCTCTGGCTGGTGGTGAGACCCTTCAGAGGGCTCCAAAACTCACGTTCGGGAGCATTAGATTGTCCACACTGGGTGCTGTCAGGAAGCTAAGGAGTAAACGGGAGGACCGAAGAAAACCACGAGGAGAAAGAAATCCATGGAGAGAAACAGGAAGATTAGGAGAAAAGGGAGACGAAAGAAGGAGCTTCTTTAGGGGTGCAGTGTGTGTGGTTAGGAAGGGGCCTCCTTACCTCATGTCGCTGGACTGCCCCTGTCCTAGCTGGGTGGCCCTGAGCCAGGGAAGGTTCCTCCACCTCCCTTTGCCTGAGATTCTCATCTATACGATGAGGACTGTCGAGGTACGTGCTGACTGGCTCAATACATTTAATTGGAACAGAATCTGGAATGAAACAAAGACCAAGTATCAGCTGTCACTGATTATCATCAGAAAGGCTGAGATCTGCACCATCCAATATGGAAGCCACAGGTAGCTGCTCAGCACTTGAAACGTGGCCACTCTGCGCTGAGATGTGCCCTTGGGGGTAAAGTACACATGACGTTCCAAAGGCAGTACAAAATGGAATGCATCAAAAATTTATCAATACCTTTTATATCATGTCCATGTTGAAATGATGACTTTGTATATGTTGGGTTAGATAGGTTATATTATTAAATTAATTTAGCTGTTTCTTTTTAGTTTTTCAATGTGACCACAAGTACATTTTAAATGACAGAGGTGGCTTGCATTATATTTCTATTGGATAGTTCTGGTCTAGACACTTCCCCTTACATGCCAATACCAGGGCAAGAAAACCAAATCCTAGAGTTTACTGAGGGGTGGGGAGAAACAGTGGGGTTACTGGGCTTGGCCTCGTAAGCATAAAAGGCGATATATACAGGCAGAGATAGCATGAGAGGATTAAAAGAAGACTTCCGTGATACAGCCTTCCACTTGTACCCCATATTGTGCACTATGAATGGATAGTTTTTATGAATCCTATAAATATTTTAGGAGCAGCACAATTAGGATAGGTACGTAGTTATTAAAAGGTCGAACGTTTCCAATGCAAGTATTTAATACAATCCACAGCTTTTCCAACTGTTTGTTACTTCTTCTTTTTTAATACTATGAGCATCAAAATGTGGAATTGGTCTGGGCCTCTGTCTACCTCTGAGAGGCCATCCCAAATCCAAACTTGATATAGATAAAAAAAAAATTGACTTCTTAACGTTTAATGAATACATACGTTCTTAATTAATTTTTGTACTCTGTATTTCTGTGATCTGGAAAATATATTCACTTTTAAAGCAATTAAAAAAAAGGAACAAAATGGAGAAGGCTCTGTTTTCTAAAAGCAAAAGGCTGTTGCAAAGTTGAATCCAGATGGCCCACGGACTTCTTGTCATTGCTGGGTGATCCTGTCCACAGAGACAGGGTGCTGCAGGGAGTGTACCAAGGGGGAGGGGGGCTGGGATGGCCTCTTGGTGTACTCTAGCTGGGACAGGATGTTTTGGGGGGAGATCTGGTTCTGGCTTTGACTTAGCTTGATTTGGCTTTATTCTCCCTTTTCTTGCAGTGAAATATGAGGAGTTATATTGCTTTTCCTTCAACCCCATGCTGGATAAAGAAGAAAGAGAGCAAGGCTGGCTGCTGATCGATCTTAGTGAAGAATACAAGCGAATGGGCCTCCCCAATAATTACTGGCAGCTCAGCGATGTGAACAGAGACTACAGAGTGAGTGGAGGCATCGAGTGAAATCCAAATGCTTTGTCCACATGCAATCGTGGTTTCAGATAGCTTAGCATAACTTTGTTTTATCTCCTTTAGATTTTCTAGCTGTTTGTAGATACACATATGTGGATTTCCAGGTCTCCCTTGGTTGTTGCTTAGCTATATGTCCTACCTGTGCCTAGAACCAAAAAGTTTGAACAAGGGAAGCTTAGAGGCCAGTCTCTCCAGATCTAGCCTTTAATGGTGGAGCAACTGGAAACCCAGAGAGGCCCAGTGGCCAGGCGGTTGGCGGGAGAGCTGGCCGGGATCTCATTCTCCCATCAGGGCTTTTTATAGTGCAGCGAGTGATTAGTGGGGAAGTCAGAGAGACTCTGATGGCAGTTTGGCACCAGCTCCTCTGTGCGCTCACTGGGCCCTTGCTTGGTTTGCAAGGTCACCAAGAGGCTTCCCTAGAGAAATGTCTACACTTACAGGAAGGGGTATGGAGAGGAAGAGAAGCCAGAGTGGCAGAATTAATCCCATATTCTCCCTAGTGATTGGCTTGCAAATCAGTAGTGGTTTCAATATTAATTTTTAAAATATTTTAAGTAATAGAAGTCATGTAAGAACATTCCAGAGAGTTTGCAAAAGAGAGAGAGAGAAAAAATACCCACTATCCCATTGCTTTAACACTCTTCTGTTTTAAAATTTTCCTTCTTTTTTTTTCTCATCTGTGTAGTTGGATAACTTTTTTCTTATATAAGTAATACATATGCATTGTTGAAAATTGGAAAATATAGAGCAAAAGGATATTAAATCACCTAAAAATGCCATCATCCAGAGATATTCACTGTTACTATGTTTGGTGGATAGTCTTCCAGGATTTTAATGTATATATTAATTTTTATGTACGCACACATAAACCTATTCACGTACATATAACAAAAATGGAATCATAGCACATGTGCTTTGTGTTCTGCTTTTCTTCATGTAACATGCCAAGATATTTTCTTGTCAATAATTATATTTTATAATATAAGGCTGGACATGGTGGCTCATGCCTGTAATCCCGGCACTCTGGGAGGCTGAGGTGGGAGGATCACTTGAAGCCAGGAGTTTGAGACCAGCCTGGGCTATGTAGAGAGATCCCATCTCTACAAAAAAATTTAGAATTAGCTGGGTGTGGTGGTGTGTTCCTATAGTCCCAGCTACCAGGGAACCTAAGATGTGAGGATTGCTTGAACCCCTGAGTTTGAAACTGAAGTAAGCTAGATTGTGCCACTGCACTCCAGCTTGGACAACAGAGTGAGACCCTGTCTCTAAAAAAAAAAAAAAAAAATTTATAATATCTTTTTTAAACACAGCATAATATTAACATAGTATGGCTATGTCAAATTCTATCTACTCTAATTTTTAGACATTTAGATTATCACTATTGTTCATTATTTTAAATAACATAGAACTTCCTAGTAGCTATAATTTTTCCCACATTTTAATTTTTTTAGAAGATACATTCCTAAAGGTGGAATTTCTTTGTCAAAGGGCTTACAGAAATTTTTGTACATACTGTCAAAAAGAACTGCGAAAGCCTGTGCCAATATATATAAATTCTCAGCGGTTGTGAACACTTGATTCCTTCTACCCTTACCAGTAAAGAGTTTCATTTTTTAAAAAATCTTTTGACAACTCGATAGTGGGACAAGTGATTTCTCAATTTAATCTGTATGTCTTGATTTCTTGAGTTGCAGCTTTTTATATATTGATGGACCATTTGTATCTGTCCTGATAATCGACGATTTCTCGTCACATATTTTGAATCCTGATTATTTTCTAGACCTTACCACAAAGATTCTCTACATTGCTACCTTGTCTCCATATCAATGAATGAAATGATTCTATAGTGGTCCATCAAAGGAATGTATCAAAATGTACTTAAGTGCTTCCCTATTAACTGGCATTTAGATTACTCGGGAGTTTTTGCTATATAAATAATTCTGGCTGCAATATATCTTTGTGCCTATGATTTTCCCCAATTTTAAGTTATTTTCTAGGAATAAATACCCAGAATCTATCCAAAGGTATAAGAGGCCTTAATCATTATAAAGTATCTGGCTAATGTAGTCAGACTAGTTTGTTGTGATACTAAAGCCAACCTTGCCGTGAATTTTTCACCTTGAAATGAAAGGAAGGAAAATCCAAATTTAGTAAAGAAAATTGGATTTTTTTTTTAATATGACTCATCCTTGGGCAAGGAAGAAAACGAGGCTGAGCCACATCTTGCAGAATAATATTTTCTTGGAAATACAGGCTCTTCCTATTTTCGATGAGATTTCCTTCTAGAATTAGCACCACCAACATGACTCATGTTCAGTCACTAAGGTTCTACATTGCACAGACTGCAAAACACGAGTTATTCAGCATTTCTTTTCGAAAGTAACACACAGCAAAACGAAACTAGCAGTCAACAAACTGTGTTGAAACAGAAAAGGTAAAAACCTAGGGGATTTTCTGATTTTGTAAATATCACTGAATTGGGGAAGAGATGATATATGCTTATTTGTTGTCAATTGAGAAATAGAATAAAAATTGTGTTCTTTCAGAAAATTTATAATAGTCCATGGAGAGAGTTGTATCCTAATGCATTCTTTTTGATTTTAATGAACCTCATTGTTGAGAAAATATTTGCTTTTTCCTCCCTTCTTTTACAAGTTATCTTATTTCTTACTTCTCATAAATCCTTTAAGGTAGGTAGGGCAAGTGGTGTCATATGATGGAGAAGAAACGATTGGCCCTGGTAGAAATGACACCAGACACGGAGGATGGAAACTCGGGTTCCAGAACCAGTTCTGGTACTTTCTATTTGTGTGGTCTTGGGCAGGCTAATTATCATCATCATCGTCATCATCTCTATCAACATGATTACTATCCTTATTTATAAGACATTTGTTTATGGTGGTCTAACTCTCTAAGTAAGATTTCCTCTTATGCCTAACCCCTAAAATTATCTTTATTTAAACAAAACAATTGGTATTCATTATTAGGTTAGAATTTTAATCTGACTCTCTTGGAATAAAATTTAAAATATCCAAGCCAGTGATTTTATTTCGGTTCTCTACAGCTGTATTTTATGTATTATATATTACTTGATTTTATTTACATATAAATCATTTTGTGTTGTTCACACCCTTCTTCTCCCTGTTCATCATAAATTCATTATAATACATGTTAGGTTCTAAATGTTTAAGAAGAAAGTTGTGTATGTAGATATCTTAGTCACTGAAAAACTAATGCTTACCCCGAAGTACTCAGTTGAGTGATTGGTCCTTAATAAATACAGAGGTCTGATTAAGTTCCCTTGGATGGCATCTTGGATGGATAGTACCCTGCAATGGTAACCACATTTACTGGAAGGTTATAACCAGATCAGCAAACACCAGTTGTCCTGGAAATGTGGAATCTTCAAGGCCGGAAACTCTGTACTCATTTTTGCCCTTGAGACCAACAAGAGTGCCTGGTACATAGTAAGTACTCAGTAAAAGCTTGTTGAATGAATAAAAGAAGAATTACCAAAAAGATTCTTCTTGGCAGGGCCATACCAAGGCATGTGAGCACTCTAGGTAGGCTAATTTATTTAATGGAGGGCAAAGAAAATTGGTTTCTCTTTTTTTTTTTTTGAGATAGGGTCTCACTCTGTTGCCCGAGTTAGAGTGCAGTGGTGTCATTATAGCTCACTGCAACCTCAAACTCCTGGGCTCAAGAAATCCTCCTTCCTCAGCCCCCTGAACCGCTGGGACTACAGGCATGTGTCATCATGCCTGGCTAATTTTTCTTTTTTTTTTTGTAGAGACAGGGTCTTGCTATGTTGCCCAGGCTGGTCTTGAACTCCTGGCCTCAAGTGATCCTCCCACCTTAGCCTCCCAAAGTGCTAGAATTACAGATGTGAGCCACCATGCCTGGCCAGAAATTCATTTCTTTGTTCATAAAAAAAAAATGCTGAAATGATTAACTTACTAATCCTCTTTCATTAAGGCAGAGTCAAAGTGAAGAAAATTCAGGAGAAAAACATTTTCCATTCTTCTGAACTTCTCATATTCTCTTTGAATTTTCTTTTGTGATTTTCCAAACCAGACAAAATCTTGGGAGGCATATTGAGTTTTAAAATTTAGTGGCATAAATTGCATTGTGCTGCGTATTTTTTTGATCAGAGTTTTGACTACGAGTCTGTGAGCTTGTTGCAAAAATGCTGGCAATCATTGCTAAGATGTTTTTTTCTTTTTATTGTCAGAAAATATGTAACATAAAATTTGCCACCTTAGTCATTTCAAAACTGAAAATCTGTACCCATTAAACAATAACGCCCCATTCCTGTCTCCCCCAACCCCATCCCTGGCAGCTACCATTCTACTTCCTGTTTCTATGAATTTGACTACTTTAGATACCTCATAGAAGTGGAAATCATACAGTATTGTCTTTTTGAGACTGGCTTATGCCACTTAACATAGTTTCCTAAGGTTCATCTGTATTGTATCGTGTGAAAGGATTTCCTTCCTTTTTAAGGCTGAATAATATTTCATTTTATGGCTATACCACATTTTATTTATCCATTCATCGGTCAGTGGACATTTGGGTTGCTTCCACCTTTTGTGAATAATGCTTCTCGAACATGGTTGTACAAATAACTCTTTGAGACTCTGCTTTCCAGTCTTTTAGGTATATATCAGAAAAGTGGGATTGTTGGATCAGATGGTAATTCTAATTTTAAATTTTTTAAAAACCTCCGACTATTTTTTTCATAGTGGTTGCTCTATTTTGCAGTCTGACCAACAGTGTACAAGGGTTTCAGTTTCTCTGCATCCTTCCCAACACTTGTTATTTTCTGTTTTCTTTTTCTTTATTTTTTAATTTTTATTTTTTTAAGAGATGAGATCTTGCTGTGATATGTTGCTCGGGCTGGATTCTAACTCCTAGGCTCAAGCAATCCTCCTGCCTCAGCCTCCTGAGTAGCTGGGACTACCTAATTTTGTCTTTTTTTTAAAAAAAAAAAATAGTGGCCATCCTAACAGTTGTGAGGTAATACATTATTGTGATTTTATTTCCCTGATTATTAGTGGTCTTGAGCATGCTTTCATGTACATATCAACCATTTGTGTATTTTCTTTGGAGCAATGTATATTCGGGTCCTTTGCCCATTTCATTTGTTTGTTTATTTATTTATTAGAGATGGGGTCTTGCTATGCAGTCCAGGGTGGTCCCAAACTTCTGGCTTCAAGTAACCCCCCCCCCTTAGCTTCCCAGCTTTGCCCATTTTGAATGAATTATTTGATGGTGGTGTTGCTGTTGAGTAGTTGGAGTTTTTTAAAATATATTCTGGATAATAACCCCTTATGAGATACATGATTTACAAATAGTTTCTCCCATTCTGTAGGTTTCCTTTTCACTCTTTTGAGTGTGCCCTTTGATGCATAAAAGTTATCAAGTTTGATGTAGTCCCATTTGTCTATTTTTTCTTTTGTTGCTTATGCTTTTGATATCATATACAAGAAATCAATAGCAATGTTATAATGCTTTCCCCTTATGTTTTATTCTAGGAGTTTTATAATTTTAGGTCTTACGTTTAGGTCTTTAATCCATTTTGAGCTAATTTTTGTATTTGGTAAAAGATAAGAGTTCATCTTCATTTTTCTTTTTGCATGTGGATGTCCCCAGCAGCATTTGTTGAAGAGACTGTCCTTTCCCCAGAGAGTGGTCTTGGCACCCATGTTGAGGGTCATTTGACCACATACACCAGGGTTTATTTCTGAGTTCTCGATTCCGTCAGTCTGTTTATCTGTCTTTATGCTAGTACCACACTGATTATTATAATATATATATATATATGGCTTTGTAATATATTTTGAAATATGGAGTGCAAGTCCTTTAAATTTGTTCTTTTTTACAATTGTTTTGGCTATTTGGGTTCCCTTAAGAACACATATGAATTTTAGGATGAATTTTTCTATTTATGAAAAAAACGCCATTGGGATTTTATAGGGATTGCCTTAAATCTGTAGGTTGCTTTGAGTAGTACGGACATCTTAACAAGATTAAGTCTTCTAATCTTTAAACGTGGAATGTCTTACCGTTTATTTTCATCTTCTTGAATTTCTTTCAGCCATGTTTTATAGTTTTCAGTGTAGGGTTGTTATTTTAATTTCCCCTTGAGAGTACTGTCTGCTTTCATGAAAGCAGGACGAATTTACATGCTTCTGGCTTGGTAAGAAGCTGCATCTTGAAACCTGAGGGAGCTGGCGTCTGAGTCTGATTGTTTTTGGCTTCTCAGAGCTCCCATGCAAGTATGCATCAGAACGCCCTATACTTAAGCTCTGACTCATGGAGTTCCCCCCTCCTCCATCCAGTGCTCTGGGGAAGGCAGGAATCCTTGTAACTGGTATTGTGTTCCTAGAGGGGAGGCCGCTACAGCTGGTGCCAGCCTGGCCACTGTCAGCCGGGCTCAGGTTTCTGAGCATCTTGGCTGTTGCACACGCCAAGCCATGAAGGTCTACACGTTTCAACTCTGGAGAGTGAGAGCTCTGCTGCTCTTAGGGGGCAGGAGGCTGTGTCAGTAAGGAGAGCTGCGTGTGGAGAGACAACAGTAATCTCTCTCTGAGCTGGGGCCGAGAGTGTTAAGGAGAGCGGGCTCTGGGTGTTTATTTTCTCTCTTTGGTCCCATAGGGCCATGCCTGAGCCAGGCCGCGCATATTCCGGCTTTGGAAGCCCCTAAGAGGGCGCCACAGGAGCTGCAGAGTTCCCCGCTCACCTCTTGCTGTTCAGAGAGGCTGTATGAAATAAGCACGTTGAGAAATCTTGCCCGTTACTTACCCTTTTTTCATTTAGTTGTAAAACTTTGCAGTTCCTTCGTGGTGTTGTAAGGAAGAACGTAGGTAATCCCCCAACTTAGTGAAATCCTACTTATTTCCTTGTAAAAACTGTTATTTTAAGAAAATGTCATCAGGCTGCCATGATGACTACATGTCTCTTGAGCCTCTGACAAAGGTGTGGTCCGGGTAGCAATGTTCTAGCCGGCTGACTTCAGGGAGGGTCCCACTGGCGTGGGGGAGGGAGTGTCCTGTCTTGTGTCGGTCGTTCATTCCAGTAAAAGCTCTCTGGGTCCACGCTGGTTGGGCCTGCTGTTCTCGCCATGGGATTTTCCTCTAGCGTGTCAGCGCCAGAGCCCACGTTAAACTCTTTGCTAATCTTCTCTCCTACAATGTCCTTGGTAGAATCCTAAAATTACACTTTGGGCCCGTAAGATCCCTTTTGTGGCCCTTTTATCTCCCGCCGCGTGGTGTTTACTGGTCTGTAACAGAGGCAGGCGAGGGAGGGCATCCTCGCAGAACATCCTGTAGGATTGAGTCTCAGCCGCGGTAGGTTTGCAGTCCCTTTGGTCTCATCTTCCAGAGTGGTAAAGGTGGTTGGAGATGGACAGATAAAGTATTTCCCCTACTGTTCCACCTTCTTGAGGACTCTCTTGATATGCCTGGGAAGATGCTTCACTTCCAGGAAATCAGTAGTCACTTGAGGAAGCTGCTATCTGAACAGTCTTCACTTGCAAAAGGATTGATTGATCGATGTGCAAGCAAAGTATGTGTTGAGCAACAGAAGCACCAACTACTATAGCTGTTGCCACCACTGACATTTCTTTCAGATCTAATGGTTTATAAAGTACATTGCCGTGGATGTTATTGGATTTCATCCATCTATCATGAGATAGTATAGCTTTAGAATCTGTTTCAGAGATTAGAAAATCAAAGTGCTCAATGTCGTTGGGCTTCCCCAAGGTCATAAAGTCGCAAAATCAGAGTCAGGTTCTAAACTGTTGATTTCTTTTTGATTCTAAATTGCAAGATGCTTCCAGGGCACCAGAGTTTGCACCGTTGCAGTCACCGCCAGGGGTGCACAGAAAGAGTACATCATTTCTTACCACTTACAAAATCAACACATAAGAAACAAAAACAAAGCTGTTATATTGTGTGGCGCATTAGGAAATCAGATTTAGAAATCTGCATGAGCTGGTAGGTCAGGGAGGAAGCTTCCAGAAAGAGGTGGAACTTGGGTTGGCCCTTGAAGAAGGGATGAGATTTGGGGAGGTAGAGGGCAAGAGTGTCTAGGGGGGGCATCAGTTTGCCTGACAGCTCAGGGCAGGAATTCTCACCCCAACAACTTCACTACTGTGCTTATATTTTAGGAAAATTGTCTCCCAGGGTCAGGCTGTCTTTCAAATAACAGGCAGCTGAAGTATTCTCAGCTGCTAGGATGCAAAATTGCAATTTTGCATGAAAGGAATGCAGAACTTTTGATGAAAGGAATGCTCAATTGTCACTGTCTTGCCTTGCACGAAGAGCCCTTGGAGAGCAAGGACAGTGCGCAAGGACAGGACGCTAATGGGTATCTTGCTGTTCTTGTGGTTTCCTCGAATAGCCTCCTCTGCGATGTGGTTAAGGAAACTTAAACATGCAGCCTATAAGGATGGCAAATGGACTGTCTGGGGGCGGTTCACAAAGCGTTACTAGAGTGCCTAAAAAATTCCTTTGTATTTTTTGATGATAGGTTTGTGACTCTTATCCTACTGAACTGTACGTTCCCAAATCGGCCACGGCACACATCATAGTGGGCAGTTCCAAGTTCCGGAGTAGACGGCGATTTCCTGCCCTTTCTTACTACTATAAAGGGAACCACGTAAGTCTCAGGCATGCTTTTGCTTTGCACTTTGCTTTGCTTGTGTTATCATAAACAGGCATTTTTTTGGCTGCTTTCTGCTCTGTGTGTGTGTGTGTGTGTGTGTGTGTAAGGTATGTGGATATTCTGGTGTAGGGTACCCCACAATGCAACTCTGCTTAAATCCTTACCGCATGTAGAAGTCGACTCTCCATGTTTATTTGACAATAAAGTAATGGGATAGATTCAGAAGTTACCTAAACTTGATCATCCAAGTGAATGCTGTCTTCTTCTAAGAGGCTCGGAAGGCTCTTGCTTATTCAAACAGTGCCGGAGATCTTTGGCCTGCCTATTTCAGAAAAGCCCCCAAAGACAATGGCACATTCTTTGTGTTTTTGGTGGCATGTTCTTTTGAGTAGTCTCAGTATAAAAAATCTTTGTTTATGGAGAGAGTGGGTTTTTTTTTTTTTTTTTTAAATATTATCGGTAAAAGGTAGAATTGGGTTTGTCTGTAACTAACAGAGACCCTAAGTGATACTTGGTCTAACAGGATAGAACTCTGTTTTCTCTCCCATAAACCTCCAAAGCTGGGAGGCCTGGTGTCCTGGCTCTACGCCACTCAGCCCTCAGCCACCCAGCTCCTTCCGCCTTTCCGCTCTGCCAGACCTCGGGTCTGGCCTTCGTCTGCCTGGTGCACGAGAGGACTTTGGTGCCCATCGTCACCTC
Source organism: Propithecus perrieri (assembly GCA_963574695.1). NCBI lineage: Eukaryota > Metazoa > Chordata > Mammalia > Primates > Indriidae > Propithecus > Propithecus perrieri. The sequence goes on along the minus strand of CAUYRB010024296.1, from coordinate 2,909 downwards.
CCCACCCCAGGCAGCAGATGCGGGAGGGCTCGTGGTGTGCTCCCTGCTCGTGTGAGGGAGGCTTCCAGGAACTGCGACATGCCACTTCTGCTCACATCCCAGCAATCAGAACTGCACAGGGCAGGGGAGAAAATACAGTCTCGTGGGTTGCCGTGTCAACAATGAAAATTCGGAGTTCCATTTCTGTGGAGGACAGGAAACCAAATTTGCAGGAACAAGAATGGTCTTTGCAACCCACTGCAGATGTTATTTGGCTCCAATCAGGTGAGAAAGTTTGGTCTTCAAGCTAGATACTGTAGTTTTGGATTCAAAGCCAAGGGAAGCTATAAGTAATTGAGAGAGGGGAGCCTGTGTGTGTGTGTGCGCGCGTGTGCGTGTGCGCACGTGCACACACATGCTTGCATCTGTAGCCAGGGCTAGAGCGGGGTCTGAGTCAGATTCTAAGGGAGGCTTCCAAAAATATTTCGAGCAATGCCAGCTTCCCCAGAGGAAGCACACAGCCTTCTGTGTTGCCTGCTCTGAAGGGAGCTATTCATTTAGTGGTGTAAGTTCTGTTAATTGGAAGGATATAAATTATCTTATTTTTAGTTACACCCACTGATCCTAGTCTTTTCCTAGCTCTGAATTGGGATCTAAAGAAAGAAAGCATTTTATTGCTATCCTGTATTATTTAACTCCAAATGTATTTCAGCCTACACAGAACTGGAGCAGCCGTAAGAGGCAAAGGAAGATGTCAGTCTCCTTTTAAAGAAAGAAGGATGGCATGAAGAGGGATATGGAATTCCGTGATGTTGCGTTTGAAGTTAGGATGCTAGCAGCATTCACGTTTCTGGTAGCATCCGTTGACGAGTAGGAGAGGAGATGAATTCAGGAGAGGGGAAAGGATCTTTTGTTGTCGTTTCAGAGGTGGGATTGGGCAGGGTATTTAAGAAGTGAGGATGGTACCTACCTAGCTTGCTTCTTTTTGAGATTCTTGAGAAAAGGGACCTTTTTTTTTTTTTTGGTCAATGTGAGTGTCGTAGGGAGCAAGTGTGTCCTGTCTCAGAAAGGATAGATTTTGCGCACTGAGACCTCAGAGGCAGCTTCCTCCTCTGCTGACTTCAGACCCTCACGGCTGCACCCCTGCTCCCCAGCGCTGTGCTTTCCTTGATCTCAGGCCTGAAAAGGAGCTCACACAGCAATTAGCTATCATTTAAGACAATTGATTCCCTCTATTTAAAATTTTAAAACAGAAAATACTGCAAGTTTTAGCTCTACTCACGAGATGCAGAACAGAGCCGTGTTGCTAAGCATTGCTCCCGATCTGGGAGCCCCAGGCAAGACTCAGTGTGCACCCACAGGCCGCCCACTGTCCCACCCCATGGACTAAAATCTACAGTGCAGGGAGAATAATGATCAACTTTGTGTTTTATAACAGTGCTTAGATTTTAATATGAAGGTCGATGTCATAAACGCTTCGGATTGGACTAGGGCTTTTCATAAAGGGAAGTCTTATTACCAAAGGTGGATTTCTGTGGTTTCAGTGGAAGACACTGAACTACCAGAGGAATTTTCTGTGCTGTCATTGCTGATCGAAACCCACCTATAGAACAGGCAGTCTTCCATAAAAAGCAAACGGGTGCAGGTTCCGCATTGTATAGTGAAAATACTGTTCCCTATGTGTCATTACCAAAGGGACGCTTTCGATTTTGATGGTAAGATGACTTGGCTAATGGTGGGCGGTGGGAATTGGGGATTAGATTGAGAGAAGCTTGAAACGTATGTCATTGTAGGAACCTGAAGTCCTGTTCAGGGTCCTTTGGTATAAATACCCCGGTGCTGGTACACAGCCCCCTTTGGGGCAGCTGCTATCACACTGGTGTTATGATCCTGTCCTGTTCGCTGGCTGGTGAGGGCGGGGTTCCTGCGCTGGGGTTATGGGGATGGCCAAACACACAACACTCGACATTGGACCAATGCGACCCATAGCAGTTTATCGGTCACATGTATTCCCTGCGCGGGGTGGGGAGGACACCACATGCCATGAAGGGCCACATGAGGTTGCACTGGGGAGCAGAATGTCAACCAGCGGCTGTGAGAGGCTGGCTTTGTGTTGTAGTATCAGGAGAGGGGGTCACCCCTGGTTCCTGCAGGAGGATGTGATGAGCTTCTTTGACTAATTCCGTGGGCTGGCAGGGAACTGAAACCTGGTACCTGGGGATGAATAGCAGCCGCACCTGCTCTGTTGGATAAGGAGAATTGTTTGGCTGGGGCACCTTATCTATAGGAGCAGCGTGTGGAAGGGAACTTGCGGTGAGGCCATTTGAGGCCCTCCCAGTTTCACTGGATCTCAAGGCAACGCATAATATTAATTGTAGGCCTTTCACAGGTTGTATAGTGCCACTCGGCTCCCTTTGGATATCCGACTGTTAACAGCTGTGCAGATCATGGTTAGAGATGCGTAAATGTCACCTGTGTTCAGAATTCTGTGTACGTTTGTATTTGGGAGTTCTTAGAATTTCTCTATCCTTTGTTCTTTTTTTTTTTTTTTTTTTCTGAGACAGAGTCTCACTGTGTTGCCCAGGCTAGAGTGCCGTGGCATCATCCTAGCTCATAGCAACCTCAAACTCCTGGGCTCAAGCGATCCTCCTGCCTCAGCCTCCCAAGTAGCTGGGACTACAGACATGCGCCACCATGCCCGGCTAATTTTTTCTCTATATATTTTTAGTTGTCCAATTAATTTCTTTCTATTTTTAGTAGAGACGGGCTCTTGCTCTTGCTCAGGCTGGTTTCGAACTCCTGAGCTCAAACAATCCGCCTGCCTGGGCCTCCCAGAGAGCTAGGATTACAGGCGTGAGCCACCGCGCCTGGCCTATAAACACTTTTAAATGGGGCTTATTGCATTTGTGACTTGTCCCAGGTCAGAGCTA
>CAUYRB010024295.1:0-17336 GCA_963574695.1 Propithecus perrieri | reverse complement strand
CAAGAGGTGCTATATCACCATTGTTTCTTATAGCTGAATAGTACTCCATGGTATACATATACCACATTTTATTAATCCACTCATGTATTGATGGGCACTTGGATTCTTTCCACATCTTTGCAATTGTGAATTGATACAACGATTTTTTTATCCATTCTAATACTGATTGCTTCCAGTTTGTAGCACTTATTTATTAATATAATGCTGCTATGAAAATTCTTTTACGTCTTTTGATGTACATAGATGAGTCTCTTTGCTGAGTATGCACACAGAAGTGAAATTCTTGATGGGAGAGCTTTGATGGATACTGCCAAAACTGGTATTATATATATTTTTTATAGAGAGGGTCTCGTTCTACGCCCAGGCCGGAGTGCAGTAGCGTCATCATAGCTCACTACAACCTTGAATTCCTGGGCTCAAACACCCTCAGCCTCCCAAGTAACTGGAGTCATAGGCATAGGCCACCACACCTGGCTAATTTTTTTCCTTGTTTTACAGACAAAGCTTCTGTCTATGTTTCCCAGGCTGGTCTCAAACGCCTGGCCTCAAACAATCCTCTCACCTCCTCAGCCTCCCAATTTGCTGGGATTACAGGTATGAGTCACCCATCATGCCCAGCTCAATTTACATTCTCACTAGCTATATGTGAGAATTACATTTTTCTATACTGTCACCATCATTTAGTATTGCAATTGTCGTGGTTTTTCAAATTTTAGTCATTCTGTTGATATGTAATGGTATGTATCTCATTGGAATTTTGATTTGCATTTTTCTGATGACTAACACTGTTAAGCAGTTTTTATACATTTATTTGCTATTTGGATATATATTTTTAGTGAAGTGCCTATTTATGACTTTTATCTATTTTTAAATGGGGAAACTTCCTTTCAGGTTTTGGTTTATATGTGTTCTTTCTTTATTTTCATAAATTTCTTATATATTTATTTGTATTAAAATATATTTTTTCAAGGTATGGCCAGCTTTCACTCTTTTAATGATGTCTTTTGGTAAATAAAAGTTCTTAACTTTTATGAAATCTAATTTATCGATTCATGCTTTATCTGCCTTTATTATCAGTGCTTTCTTGATCAGTTTTAAATATTATTTATGAATTGCTCATTGCTAATAAATATTTATACCTATATCGATATAAATATAATGCAATTGATCTTTGCATATTGACCTTGTAACCTGCAACTGTAATAAATGTACCTATTTTTATATACTAAATGATGGCATCTTTTGTCTTATGGCACATTCTAGGACCCACAAGACAATGGTGAATTAGGTTATATTAGTTATCTCTTACTGCATAACAAATTACCTTAACATTTAGTAGTTTAAAATAACAAACATTTATTATATCATAGGCCAAGTATGTGGATAACACTTATCTGAGTGCCTGTGGTTTAAGGTGTTTTATAAAATTGCAGTCAACCAGTCAGCTGAAAATTTACAAGCCAGAAGGGATTGGGTTCCCATTTTTAGTCTTCTTAAACAGAATAACTATCAGCCAAGACTTTGTATCCTGAAAAAGTTTCATAAATGAAGGAGAAATAAAGTCTTTCCCAGACAAGAACACTGAGGGAACTTGTTATCACTAGACCTGCCCTAGAAGAAATACTTAAAAGTGTTCTATATATGAAACAGAACAATCAATACCCATCAGTGTAAAAACACACAAAAGTTAAAATTCACATCTTTTATATAACAGTAACACAGGGAGAAAACAAAGTAATGAGGTAACAATCAAAATGATGACCAGAACAGTAGCTCACATATCAATACTAACATTGAATATGAATGGTTTTAATGCCCTACTTAAAGGATATAGATTGGTGAATGAATAAAAAAAAAATCCAGATATATGCTATCTACAAGAAACCCATTTAACTCACAAAGATTCTCATAGACTCGTGGTAAAAGGATGGAAACAAATATTTCATACAAATAGACAACAAAAGCAAGCAGGAGTAAGTATTCCCATATCAGATAAAATAGACTTTTTATAGCAGCACAATTCACAATTGCAAAGAGGTGGAAACAATCCAAGTGTCCATCAATACATGAGTGGATTAATAAAATGTGGTATATGTATACCATGGAGTACTATTCAGCTTTAAGAAACAATGGTGATGTAGCACCTCCTGTATACTCCTGGATAGAGCTGGAACACATTCTACTAAGTGAGGTATCCCAAGAATGGAAAGACAAGCACCACATGTACTCACCATCAAATTGGTATTAACTGATCAACACATAAGTGCTCATATAAGAATAACATCTATTGGATGTTGGGCAGGGAGGAGGAGGGGGGAGGGGACGGGTATATGCATACAGAAAGAGTGCAATGCGCAGCACCCGAAGGATGGACATATTTGAAACTCGGACTTGGGGCGGGGGGCAAGAGCAACATACGTAACCTAAACATCTGTACCCCCATAATATGCTGAAATTAAAAAAAAAGTTTATAAATAGAAAAATGAAATGTATTGACTTCTATTCATTTAATCCACCTTTTTAGAATTAAATTGTCAATACTAATTGTGACAAGAACATCAATAAGTAAGAGTGTCACAAACCAACTGCAAGGTTTTGCCCAGGTTGTGCATCCTGAGGCCCCGGGCTCAAAACTAGTGTGAGTTACCTACAATAGACATGGCAGTTAATGTGTTAAAATGGGCAAAGGATTTGAATAGACATTTCTTCAAAGAATATATACAAATGGCCGATAAGCAAATGAAAATATGCTCAACATCATTAATCTTTAGGGAAATGCAAGGTAAAACTGAAATGGGCTATCACTTCACACCCATTTGGATGCCTATTAAAAAAAGCCAGAAACTAACAGTGTTGGGTAGGATGTGGAGAAACCTTTGTCGGAATGTAAAATGGTGTAGCCACTATGGAAGAGTATGGTAGCTCCTCAAAAAATTAAACATAGAATCAGCTGGGCATGGTGGCTCACGCCTGTAATCCTAGCACTGTGGGAGGCCTTGAGGCAGGCAGATCGTTTGAGCTCAGGAGTTCAAGACCAGCCTGAGCAAGAGCAAGACCCCATCTATACTAAAAATAAATAGAAAGAAATTAGCTGGACAACTAAAAATGTATATAGAAAAAATTAGCCAGGCACAGTGGCGCATGTCTGTAGTCCCAGCTACTCGGGAGGCTGAGGTAGTAGGATTGCTTGAGCCCAGGAGTTTGAGGTTGCTGTGAGCTAGGCTGATGCCACAGCATTCTAACCCGGGCAGAGTGAGACTCTGTCTCAAAAAAAGAATCACCATATGATCTAATAATTCCATTTCTGGGTACATACCCAAAAGAATTAAAAGTAGGCACATAAACAGTATTTCTACACCCATATCTATAGCAGTATTATTCACAATAGCCAAAAGGAGAAAGCAACCTAACTGTCCATCAATGGACAAATGGATAGAATATAGTATATAAGATTCTTTATTTAAAAAATGAAAAAGCCAGGCACAGTGTTTTACACCTGCAATCGCAGCTATTGGGTAGGGCTGAGACCACAGGATCACCTGAACCCAGGAGTTTGAGGCTCACACGAGCCAGTGGCTCACGCCACTGCACTCCAGTCTGGGCAATAGAGCGAGACCTTGTCTCTTTAAATAAAAAGGAAAAATACTGGCACTTGCTACAACCTGGATGAACCTTAAACACATTATATTAAGTGACATAAGTCAGGCATAAAAGGGCAAATACTGAAATACCATATGATTCTACTTATACAAGGTACTGAAGAGTGGTCAAATTCATAGAGACAGAAAATAGAATGGTGGTTGCCTGGGGAAGAGGGAATGGGGAGTTACTGTTTAATGGACATTTCTAAGTTATCTTCTTAACTCCAATGCACTATTACATCGGACAGAGACCCTGTCTAGTAACTCTTTTCTGTTCTCTCCTGTTCTCTGCCTCTCTCTCCAACTACCACTTTTTTTGGTAATCTTCCTCTGCTCTGCTCTGTCATGTTGCACCAGGACTCTGTGTTCAGCTCCCTTATTTCACAACCCTTCTCTAGGCAACACATCTACTTTTAGTCTTAACTGTCTCCTTTATGATCAATTTCCAACAGGGCAAGAGAAGTTATGTTGCCCTGTAGAATGGTACCATAATCAGCTGGAGACCTCCAAGTACAGCTTCTTCCTTATTCTGATTCATACTCAGTCCAATTGAAAAATGACCCACCTTCCCTCAACTAGACCTGTGAATTCACAGGACAAGGACTACATCATTTTCAATTTTACCTTCCCAATATCCAGCACAGTGCTTGGGAACACAGGACATGCTCAAACACTTTAATTAAACAATAGGCCACCACTGTCCAATAGAACGTTTCTGTAATTACGAAAATGTTTTATGGCTAATATGGTAGCCATTAGCCACATGGGGGACTACTGAGTACCTGAAATATGGCTAGTACAACTGTAGAACTGAATTTTTTACTTTAATTTATAATTAAATGGGCACATGTCACTAGTGGCTACCATATCAGACAGTGCTGCTCTAAAACTCCCTCTGGCTTACCCTGTCTTCTCCTAGCTTGCCTCAAGTTATTTTTTATTTTTTTCTTTGTGGTCACAAGAGCCATGAATACAAATATCCTAACTCTGTAGGGCTGGATATTAGTTCCCATACCTTTCACTATCAAAGAACATAAAACGTTATTATGCAAATTCTGAAAATTTGCGTTTCTTATGTAACCTCACATGATAAGTTTACTCTAAGTGTTCCTCCTCAGCCTGATGCACTGACTATTCCATTCACTTAATGATCCAAAAGAGAAAAGAAAACATCCTACCATTTTCACAATGTAGTAGGCCATGGCATGTAAGTGTCGGGTTGAAGTTCCACTACCAATCACAAAGTAATCTGTGTATTTCATTTCTGGAGGAACCTTGATCACACAAATGTCTCTTGCATTCTCTTGCCTCAGTAGTGAAACCATCATATCGATGTCAAACTTAGGACCAATATGATCTGAAATGCACAAATATTTATGTCAGATGGCCAAGTAGAAGACAGACTTGTTGTATGCATCAGAGATGGAGGCAGCCGACAGTGAAACTGCTCCTCCAAGAGAGTATTTAGATCTAAAATGTTTGGAAAGGTGGCAGGGCCCAGGCCTGCTGGAAGCTGAACCTGGGCATCACTATCATATAGCCCTGTTCAGCTTTTATTGTCAGCGTGCTCAGATTACACAGTGCCACAATACATCCTTTGCTATTACCACATGTGAGCAGAACCACACATCAGTGACAAATGACTTTCTATTCACTAGTACTTGAAATGAGCAAGCATCTCAAAGACAGAAAGGCTACACAAAGAAAAACAGCAGCACAAAGTCGTGAAGAGGGAATATCCTGGGACATGTTAAAATCAATCTCAGACGTAAAGGGTCACAGTACTAGAACAGTGAGCTGGAAGGGCTCTAAGGTACTATCTGGTCCAAAACCTTCAATTGAGAGATGATGAAACAAGCCTAGCATAATTAGCGTGGCCTACGATTAATCAATGAGGGAGCTAAAATTTTAAGTGATTCTCACCCTCAAGTTTTTCTTATAAAGCATTTGGATTGCTAACAACTGTTAATCTATAAAAATCTAATTTTTTTTCCTGTAGAGATTTAGATATTCTGCTCTTCTGCTTGGAGTATCATACACAGCCTGTAAATTTATAGCTCTCAAGTTTTAAAGTTGACTCCAAAGAACCTAGTAACTAAGTCCACTAAGACCTCTCTGTCTCATACTCTACCTTTCTCAGATGTGATGTGTTTATCATCTCTCAAGTTTCTAAAAAGGTTAGCAATAATTAGAGGATCTTAACTTGGACCCATCCCCTACTAGCGTTTCTTACCCACCCCTTAGCCCTCATCCCCTGGCTCTCTCTCAGAATCCTCATGCCCTAACACTCCCGACAAATCCATTTCCCAGGACGCTAGGAGCGTGGAGGAGGGATGACGACGGCGAGGTGGTGGTGCCAAGGGTCCGGACAGCTAGGGTTTGGGAGACAACAGTTCATCTCTTGCGCTCAGGGATTCTTAATCGTGAAACGAGAAGGTTGGCGCCAACAACCTTTGAAGTCCCTGCCAGCTCTGGATCTGCAGAAGTTTTGTGATTCGGGAGAAATGCATTAAGAGGGGAACCCAGGGCCGCCTTAGCCCGGACCCGGTTCCTGGCTGCCCGGAAAAGACCGCTTTCGCTCTCCACGCCCGTACCTGCTGCGCTCAACTCTGGGCGTCCCTCGCCGGCCGTCCCCTCCGCCTGCTCCTCCAGCCGGGGCCCGCTGTGCAGGCCACGGTAACGCACAAGGCCGGGGGTCAGGCAGGCCCAGCTGAAGGCTGGTCCCGCAGGAAGCCGTTCCACGGCCAGCAGCCCAAGCCGGGGCCGGGTTCCAGCCTCTACGCGGAACAGGGCTCTGCGCCACAACAGCGTCCCGAGCCGCCGCGCCACACAGCCACCCGGCCCCATTGCCGTCGGCGGCGCGGGCCAGGGCTGCACCGAGCCCGAGTAGGTTCTGTGGCTTTCGATTGGCCGGGTCAACCTGAGCGGCACGGAAATTTTACGTCAGACTCGCGGGCGGAGTCAGGACCGGATGGGCGGAGTCTGGAGGCCGTGAACCGGAAGCGCTGACTCGAGATTAGGCTTCGTAGGAAAGGACGTCAGGGGTCGATTGCCCGTCCGACTTTGCTGTGTATTGTAGTGATGCATTACACCGTACACTAAATGTAAGCCTAAGGAAGGCAGAAGTGTTTAACTGTTCCTCTGCACAGCGCCTACTGAATGTATAGAAGTTGCCGCTGTTGATTAGACTGGAATTAGGATGCGAAATTTTCTACCCTCTCTCATTACCAAAAAATATTCAAGATTCCCTTGCAAACTTGAAATCCCATGAGAAAAAATATACTATCTGCGCTAGGGTGGAGTGGGAGGCAGAGATGTAAAGGACCATTTGGAAAATGTTCTTAGGTTAGCCCTCCATCCACACCACCTGTATGGGAGGAGTTTCCACCAATAGACCACACCTGGGGACCACCTCTGTGAGAATAAAGCATGCTGAAGTGCAGTTACACTATTAAATCACGGGATTTGAGAACTGAAAAAGACCCAGAGGGGAAAAACTGCCCAGGGCCATACACTTAGTGGCCAAGCTAGAAACACAAAACCAAGTTTCTGAACTTAAGGCCTGGTATAAGAGGAAGGCTTCCTAGAGTGGATAGTAAAAGGGGGCAAATATTCCAAATGCAGTGCCAAGCACTTACTCAAAAATGTTTCATACATTATTTTAAAGAAATGAACTCCAGCTAATCCTAGCACTCTGGGGAGGCTCGCTTGAGGTACTAAAAATAGAAAGAAAAAAAAATTAGCCCGATGTGGTGGTGCGCAACTGTACTCCCAGCTACTCCCTAGGCTGAGGCAGAAGGATCACTTAAGCCCAGCAGTTCGAGGTTGCTTGAGCTAGGCTGATGCCACGGCACTCTAGCCTGGGCAACAGAGTGAGACTCTGTCGAAAGAAAGGGAAGGAAGGAGAGAGAGAGAGAAATATGAAATAATATAAATTTAAGTCTCCTCTGTCCTCCAGTTTCATCTTTAATTCCGTTTCCCCATTGACGGGAATTTGGTGTTGCTCCCAGCTTTTACCATCATCTTATGTTCCCACTCTTGTCTCTGAACATCCCAAACCTGCTTTACCACCTGTATTTGCCATCTCGTTTAATGTAGCATCATCCCCCCAAATCTCTCAAACCCTGGACTTCATTCAGTCCAGGATCACCCTGCAACAAAAAAATCTGTTGTCAAATCCTGCTTATGCTACCTCCAAAATATTTTTTTAATCCAGCTTCTCATCTTTATTCCTAGTGTTCCTTAGTCCAAGCCCTCATTACCTCTTGCCCAATTATGGAGACAACCTCCTACCTGGCTTTCCTGTCTCCAGTCTGTCTCTACTCTTTTCATACTCCATGCTGCCAATACTGCCAACTACAATTATTTTAGCCATATCTGATTTTTGCTGTTTTCCAAACTCATCATACCATTGCAATGCCAAGTTCTGCATATACTATTGTCTTTATACAGCACCCTTTTCTCATTTCACATGACAAAATTAGACTCACTCTGTAAGACCTAAGATATTAAGATATCTCCCCCTACTCTCCCAGATGGTCCCTCAGAAACCCCTCATCCCCTTTTTCATAAATGTCTTTAACATTTATCATGTTTGATTGGATGATAAGTCACTGGAAAAGACTTAGATTTAATTCCACCTTTTCTGTTAATTATCAGTGTGCTACTGAATTTAATCTCTGAGGCTTAGTTTCCTCATCTGTAAAATGGGAATGATTCCCTCTTCATAGAGTTGTCTTGAAAAAAATGAATAAAGTAATATGAATTATATACCATAGTGCTTGGCATGTGGTAATCATATAGAAATTAGTATATTATCTGTCTACAAATTGGCATCGTGGGGAGGAAATGCCTTGAACTGTCATTCTGATAAAGCCCGTGAGAAAAAGACCATGAGACACACACATGTCAGAGTTAGATTAACTTGCAGCAAGGGAAACTGCACACCATGGAGGAGGGAGTAGAAGGAGCTTTGTTTAGGGCGTGGGCTTGTGCTGAATGAATCTAAGGAGAGATCAGAGGAAGTGGGATCAGCTGGGGATTGGGTGCTGCCCTGAAGCTGGGACAGGTTAGCCATTATGTATCTCAGTGATTATTGTTCAGGAGACAGGAGAGTGTTCACAGAGCCTGGGATGTTAATCACTCACAAAAGTTGCATGGCCTGGGGAGAATCGTGTCCTAGCAGAAACATTGTTTTAGGTTCCATTAGGAACATCCCATTCTGTATTAACAGCAAGGCTGAGAAACAGACTGAGGGTCCTGTTCCTTAGAAATATGAAAGTTAAGATAAAGGTGGAATGTCATACCTGGGGTAGGAGTGATGCCTAAGCTGTCTCTGTGTGGAATGATGTGAAGCGTTCCTGTGTCTTCGAGTCTATAGACAAGGCTGTGTTTAAAAAAAAAAACAAAACAAAACAGGAGGTTTATACTTCGGAAAAAGGAGACATTTAATTTCTTGTGAAGCATTCTCAGCTCGCAGTGGCCATTCTGGCTGTCTGGGAAACACTGTTCCAGCACAAGCCAGGAACATGTGTTTCAAGTGAGAGGTAAAAAGGGAACAGGATTTTATACTGAGCGGGGTGGGTAATTATACATTTTTAACAAGCTACAGAAGTCATGAATATTTATGAAGAGGAAATATGCATGTATAATTGTACTTTACACCTCCTATCAAGTTGTGGCTGGGAACTCCGTTTTTTTTTTTTTAATTATGGGTACATAATAGTTGTATATCTTTATAGGGTGTATGTGAATGTTTTGGGAACTCAGTTTTAAGGCTTTTTTCTGGGGTCCCCTTGGCTGAGAGGGGTCTGTTCAGTTGGGGGCAGGGGCAGCTTCATATTTTATTTTTATCTAATTCACAACTGGGATGTTTCATTCTTACTGAAATGATTCCAAACAGTTTTTCATCATCTGTAATTTCAGACACACAGTTTGCCAGCACTATGTCCTTAATGGTAATTACCAAAAGCCATTTTTACAGGTCACATTTCCTTCCCCAGGTAAATACTTGGGGAATTGGCTGTTACCTGTTAGAGAGGTCCTCAGAATGCCCCCTCCCCACTGGGCCATCTGCTCTTGGGAAGAATCAGAAGAGGTGGGAGGTTTGATAATCCCAGCCTTTGGGGTGCTGAGGCGGAGGCTTGAAGCCAAAAGTAGCTCCCTGAGGGAGTCACAGGAATTATGTGTTAACCACGAGTCCACGACTACCAGGACTTTCTGATTGTGGAACCTAATTTCCTCCCTGGTGTGTTGAGTCAGGAGCTCCCTTTTTGCTCCATTAGCAGCAAAGCCAAAAGGCTCCCAAATCTGTTTCCGGGGGTTCATAGCAAGGTGGGAAGCTGCAGTCACAGAGACTGTCCTACAACTAGCCCCAGGGATTTGGGAGAGGGTAGGGACACTACTCTGGGAGACGACACCAGAGAGACTTCAAGACCCTGCCTCAAAGAGAACAGAGAGGCAGGAAGCAGAGCGGCTGGGCCAGAGGAAGGCCCAGGAGCTAAACTAAAGAAAGACTGAGCAAGGCTCCCGGACGCGCACACACTGCACCACCCAGGCCCTTAACACCATAGATTACGCATCTGGCACATAATTGTGTAATATATGAGTGACTAAATTTATATAGTTGTGACGCTGGGAAGTATATCAAGTTCAACCTTTGCTTACTCCGTGCATGAATTTATTATGCATCTGTGGACCACAAACCCTCTTTTGATTGCAAAGGACCCTCAAATCCACATATACATCCAGCATTGTGTTTGGAGTGAATAAATATGTCTCTCACAGCAAATGGGTGTGGATGGCATTGCAAGTCAATGAAATGTTATTTAAAAATGTCGCTTAGTTTAAGGTAGCTTTTTGTCATGCATGTATTCAATGACATATTTAAAGAGCCACACATTTTAAAAACAAACAGCCATTATAACTAAAAGGTTGGGACACTACTCTCCAGCCTCAGCAACCCTTGCCGACCTCATAGGGCAGCTCATTCCACCACTGGGCAGCTGTAGCTATTGGTGCATATTGCTGCCTCATTTCAGTTTAATCCTTTCTCCTGGATTTGCACTCTCTCTGTTCTGTTTCTGCCCTCCAGAGACGGTGCAGAGGGAAGGGCTAGGATTAAAATGACGTCTCTTATAAACCTAATACGTTAGAAATACTATTGTTACTTGAAAAATCGGAGTTCATTCACCTGGCCGGTAAAATATGACTCTCCATGAGAACAGAGATCTTGATAAGTAGTTTTTTATTACTCACGGCAAGTATGGAGAGCACCGGGAATATTCTCCGAAGCAGTGTCTGCCCAAGGGAAAGTGGCATGGGGTTTTTATGGGGCAGTAGAGGAAGAAAAAGACGTGTCCTCACACGTAGGGGAGGAGTTCCCCTTGCACGTGCGGTTCGTTCTTCCTGCTGGAGCACGGGTTGCATGTTATGGAAATAAAGCTACAGCTCCTGCCGGGGCAGAGGCTTCAGCATGGTAAGGAGGAAAGTTCACTTGGGTTCATCTATAAGCTGCCAGCATCCCTCAGGGTCTAGCTTTAGCCACAGGCCTCCTAAGCAAAAGGCTGCACAACAGGTTGATTATTCAAGTCCCTAGAATTCACTCTCGCTTCCTACTTACCCTATGAATTTGTATATTTCTATTTAAAAATTCTTTGGCAAATAGGTCCTCTAAAAAAATAAATATTCTTTTGTCCCCCATTTGTAAATCTAATTGGAAAGGGGACAAAATCCGTTTAGAGAAGGTGAACAGGGAGTCATTCTCTTACAAACCTAGAGGTAAGGCAGCGTCTCTCTGCACCCCGAGCTCCCCAGAGGGGGTTGGGGGAGGACAGGGTGTGTGCTGCATGTCTGCTCGGATGTCTGTGTGGCTTCGCCAGGCATGCCCTTCGTGCTGTAAGGACAGGGAGCCCAGCCTGCAGCGGGCACTGAGGTGAGGCCTGCGATAAGATGAACTGTTGGCTTTTGAGGAAGCACCGGGCCTGTGGTTTGACAGCATCCCAGGAAACTGTAGCCCCTCACTAGGAGGTCCCTGCACATGAGGAGACACCTCCTGTGGCGTTTCTCCAGCGAGTCTGTGGCCAAGGCGCAGGCTTGGTCTCCCGTCACTTGTCTCGGGCAACACCGTTTCCTCCGTTTGCAGAGCCGTTGTTCGCTCTGAAGCGGGACCTCTAAACACCCACTTTGTGCCCGTGCATTGCTGAGCTCTGTCTCACAGCCAGGCTATTGCTCCTCCCGCCTCTACGGAATTGGTGGGGACCTGGAGGCCTGCCAGTCCCACTTGCACTTCACCTTCACCATGAGGAGTGGACTTGCTCCTCACACTGACGCGGGTAGGAGCAGTGTGCAGGTTATGGGGCGCTCTGAGTAGACTTATGATTCACTCCATCCCCAGGAGCCCTCACCAAGGTTCAAGCCAACAAACATTCTAGTGCCAGACCCTGGGCTAAGGCTAGAGAGGAGAAAGATGAAGGAAACATAATCCCTGCCCCCAAGGAGCTCCCAGACAGCAGGAGAGATAATGATTAAATGTCATTGATACCAGGCATTCGTATTTGGAAGGGGAGAGTCCAAACTGCCGTGGGGCACAGCAGCAACTCTCCTGGCACTGGAGAGGGCTCCGGGAGGAGGTGCTGTTTGGACAGACCAGGCTGTTGAGGTAGAGGAGAGTAGGCCACAGGGCTCCACACCTTCCAACTTCAGGGGGCCCCTTTCACATTGGACTCGGGGGGAATGGCGATCCCTAAAGGGCTGCAACTTGGAGGTGCTGTATTCCAGGCCAGGGAATACCATGGTGAGGGTTTCAACCCCCTGAAAAGTTAGTGGGTTTTTACTTCCATATCTACTCAAGCCTGTGAATGTTTTGTCCTCAAAGCTGAACTGTGATATTAAATGATGATTCAGAGCTGCTACGACCCCCGACCCAAAGCCCAAATGAGAGCCCTCACCCCTACTGTCTCATAAGACAAGACCTTAGTTGTTTTCTTTCCACCAAAACCTAATTTCTGAGGGGTCTCTGATTTCTTTTGATCAGCTCTGTTGACAGTACAGTAAAAATTCTGCTTTGCTTTTTCTTTTCTTAATCCTAGTTTTATGAAGTTCCTCCATTTTGTAATTATGAGATTTGAGTAACTGTGAATAGCAGATGGGTGGAACCCTGAGAGCTAAACTCTTGAGGGCTGGGCTAGAGGGAACAAAGCCTGCCTCCTCTGCGGGAGCTCATTTCCCCTGATGTGACCCCTCTCTTGCGGAGCTTGTAGTTTGGGGCCAAGTCCCTGATAGGAACATTTTCTACCACAGCAAGGAGCCCAGAGGCGCTGGGAGAACAGGTAGGAGTGACTTCTTCCACCTGGGGAGATGCGAGGACACCTCTTGGAATGGGTCAAGTTTAAAGTTTGGCTTTGGCCTTTACAACTCCAAACCTCTTAGTCACGCTGAAGGAAAGCATCTGACAACAGATGTTCATTCCCACAGTGGCAGGCAATCAATTCTCCTATCCAAGCTGCAAAGAAACTCTGAGAAGTGTAGCCAGTGAGTTAGGAACACTCTGGGCTGACACATTCAGTCTTGCTGAAATATCAAGGGGCTTCCTTAGCTCCCTGGGAAAGGTCTGAGCCTGAGTCCAGTGAGGTGTGAGTGGCTTCCAAGGAACTCCATTTCCTTTGGGCTGTCTCAGCTCTCACTTGCTGCCATGCAGCTGCTACTGTCAGGAGCAAGGTGACGAAGTGTAGCTTCCTTATCTTATTCCTTGTTTTATACCATGGACAAGAATCTGCTCAAAATAGATTACAGATTTAAACATAAAACCTGAAACTGTAAAACTACTAGAAGAAAACATGGGGGGTGGGAAACCCCACAGGCAAGGATTTTTTGGATATGTCCCCAAAAGCTCAGGCAACAAAAGCAAAAACAGACAAGTGAGATTACATCATACTAAAAAACTTTTGCATAACAATAGGAATAATTAAAGTGGAGAGACAACCCACAGAGTTGGAAAAAAATATTTGAAACTATACATCTGATAAGGGGTTAATATCCAAAGTATTTAAGGAACTCAAAACAACTCAATCGCAAGGAAACAACCCAATTTTAAAAATGGGCAAAGGCCCTGAACCTACATTTTTCAAAAGAAGGCCTATAAATGGCCAACAAGTTCATGAAAAAATGCTCAGCTTCACTAATCACTAGGGAAATGCAAATAAAACCACAGTGATATATCACCTTACCTTAAAATGGCTATTATCAAAGAGATGAAATTTGGCAAGGATGTGGAGAAGAGGGAGCCCTTAGCCCACTGTTGGTGGAAATGTAAATTAGCATAGCCGTTACGGAAAATAGCATGGGGGTTCCTCAAATAAAAATAGAACCACCAGCGGGTACTCCTGCAGTCCCAACCACTTGGGGCTGAGGTAGAAGGATCGCTTGAGCCCAGGAGTTCTGGGCTGTAATGTACTATGCCGATCAGGTGCCTGCACTAAGTTTGGCATCAATAGGGTGACTTACTAGGAGTGAGGGACAACCAGGGTCCCTAAAGAAGGGTGAACCGGCCCAGAACAGAAACCTAGCAGGTCAAAATTCCTGTGCTGATTAGTAGTGGGATCCCACCTGTGAAGAGCCATGGCATTCCAACCTGGGCAACATAGTGAGACCCTCATCTCTATTTAAAAAAAAAAAAGTAGAACCATGATATGATCCAGCAATCCCTCTTCCAGGATTATATTCAAAGAAAGAAAAATCAACATATTGAAGGGATATCTGCACTCCCACATCCACTACCGCATTATTCACAACAAACAAGCTATGGAAGTACCCATCAATGGATAAATGGATAAAGAAAATGTAGTATATATACAAAATGGAATACTATTCAGCCTCTAAAAAGGACAAAATTCTGTCATTTGGGACAACATGGATGAATCCAGAGGACATTATGCTAACTGAAATAAGCCAGACACAGAAAGACAAATACTGCATGATCTCACTTACATGTGGAATCTTAAAAAGTTGAATTCATAGAAGTCGAGAGAGTAGAATGGTGGTTACCAGAGGCTGGGGGAGGAGGGAGCTGCTGGTTAAAGATTACAGTTTCACCTAGACAGGAGGGATAAGTGTTGAGACCTATTGCACAGCAGGATGACTATAGTCAATAATGCAGATCTCAAAATAACTAAGAGTAAATTTCAAATGTATCACCACAAAAAATGTTGTGAGGTGATGGGCATGTTAATTAATTAGCTTGATTCAATCATTCTACATTGCACAAACCTATCAAAACATTACATTGTGGCCGGGCATGGTGGCTCACACCTGTAGTCCCAGCTACTCAGGAGGCTGAGGCAGGAGGATCGCTGGGGCCCAGGAGTTTGAGGTTGCTGTGAGCTAGGCTGACGCCACGGCACTCTAGCCGGGGCAACAGAGCGAGACTCTGTCTCAAAAAAAACCCAAACAAATGAAAAAAACATTCCATTGTACTCCATAAGTGTAATACAATTATTATTTGTCAGTTAAAAGTAATATTAATTAAGAAAAAGAAAAAATGCAGCTACTCAGGGACCACTAACATTTGTAACATTTGTATGGCTTTATTATATTCACTTATGTATGCAAAATGTATTATTCATTTGTGGGTTTTTTTTTTTTTTTGAGACAGAGTTTTACTCTGTCAACCTGGGCAGAGAGCAGTGGTATCATCATAGCTCACAGCAACCTCAAACTCCTGGGCTCAAGCAATCCTCTTGCCCCAGCCTTCCCAAGTAGCTGGGACTACAGGTGCATGCCACCACGCTGGGCTAATTTTTCTACTTTTTTTTTTTTTTTTTTTAGTAGAGATGGTGTCTCGCTCTTCCTCAGGCTGGTCTTGAACTCCTGAGCTCAAGGGATCCTCCCGTCTCGGCCTCCCAGAGTGCTAGGATTACAGGCGCGAGCCACTGTACCCGACCCTGCAAAACACACTCTTTCATCACTTACTATATGCCAGGCACCGTTCTAGGTGCTGCAGATGGGATCCCTAGCTTTGAAACATTTCCTTTCTGGTTCAGTAGACAAATAAACAACAACAACTACAACAAAATACAGGCAATCACCATCATGATAAGTGCTAGGATGGGTGCAAAATATCAGCTGCCGAAGAGCGTCTGTTAATAGTAGGATTACCTAACTCAGACTGAGTGGGCGGGGTGAGGGAAGGCTTTCTGGAGGAAGAGGAGCTTAAACTGAGAACTGAAGCTTGAGTGAAGTTAGCCAGGCCGTGGAGGAAGGACGTACTCCATGTGGAAGGAAAAGCATACGCAATGTCCAGCGTCCAGACAGAACACACGTAAGGCCTAGAAGTGGAGGGGGGTGGTGAGAGGTTAGCGAGGCAAATCAACAGAGGCTAGATCCTAAAGACTGTTATATGCTGAGGAGTTTGGATTTTATCCTGGTGGCAAAAGGAGGAGCCACTGAAGCAGGGAATAATGTGGTTAGGAGTTAGAACGAGGTTTCGAAGGATCAATCTGGGTCCAACATGGAGAATGACAATAGGAAAGGCAGGACGAGCTGCTGGGAGACCAATTAGAAGGCTGTTGCTATCTTCCAGGAAAAGTGACAATGACTTGGGCTAGAGAAATGGCAGTGAGGATGGAGAGACAGATGGATTCTAGAGATGTTTAGAAAGTAAAATGAACAGGATGTGGTGACTGATGGCTTCTGAGGGTAAAGGAGAGGAAGGAGTCCACCAAGCAACCACCCCATGCCTACCCCCGTTTAGACCACATGCGTGTCTGCCTTTGAGAGTGTCCATCCCCGTAACATCCCTCTAACGTACTAAACCCTCTGTTGGTAACTCCCAGATTTGTATCTCTAGTCCACACCTGTCTCCCAGACCTCAGACTGGTGTGACGATTACCTATCTCCACTTGGATGGATAATAGGTATCTCAAACAGAAAATGTCCAAAATCAAGCTCACATTTGTCCTCCTCTCATTCTCACACTAGCCATTCAATCCTTCCCCAAGTCCTGTTGCATCCACCTTCAAAATATATCCAGACTGATACACGCCACAACATGGATGAACCCTGAGAATATTATGCTAAGTCAAGCCAGAAAAAAAGGGCATATATTGTATGATTCCATTTAAAAGAAATGTCCAGTTAGGCAAATCTATAGGGACAGAAAGTAGATTAGTGGTTGCCTAGGGCTGGGACGTTTTTGGGAAGGGAATGCGGGGGCGGGGGGTGAGTGACTATTAATGGGTATGGGATTTCTTTTAAGGGTTATGAAAATGATGTAAAATTGATTGGTTGCACAACTCTCAATATGCTAAAAACCACTAAATTGTGCACTTTAAGTGGGAAAATTGTATAATATATGAATATCTCAATACGGCTGTTAAAAAATGAGGAGAAAGTCTAAAAAAACGGTATAAATAACCAATAAAAAAAGTATAGGCAGGCTGGGCACGGTGGCTCACGCCTGTAATCCTAGCACTCTGGGAGGCTAAGGTGGGAGGATCCCTCGAGGTCAGGAGTTCGAGACCGGCCTGAACAAGAGTGAGACCCCGTCTCTACTAAAAATAAATTAGCTGCACAACTAAAAATATACAGAAAAAGTTATCCAGGCATGGTGGCGCATGCCTGTAGTCCCAGCTACTTGGGAGGCTGAGGCAGAAGGATCACTTGAGCCCAGGAGTTTGAGGTTGCTGTGAGCTAGGCTGA